>JALIZH010008581.1:0-21339 GCA_030522465.1 Rhipicephalus appendiculatus | reverse complement strand
GGTTGTCACAACCTCATGAACAACTGACAGGCGGCTAACGTGGCTTTCAAATGTGGTTGAGAATACGATGACGTCATCCAGATAGAAAAAGGTACGTGGACCATTTGTATTCACGAAGAAAAGGAGTCCATTATCGTTTTAAATGTAGCTGGGGCGTACACAAGCCGAATGGCATGACTTTGAACCGTAAAAGTCCATCCGGTGGAATGAATGCGGTCTTTCCACGGTCGCGATGATCAACATAAATTTCCCAGTATCTCGATCCCAGGTCGATAAGAGGCAGTCCAGAGCGCCGTCAATCCGCGAAAGTGGGTTGACGGCGTGTTACTTCGTTTAGGTTGCTGTCTTCTACGCATACGCGCCAGCTGCCGTCCTTCTTTAATAACACGACCGGCGATGGCCCAGACACTGCAGGGTGGTACGGTGACGTCCTTTCGTGAGCATCTTCTTCAACTTCATGCTGAATGATTTGTCACTCCGCATGGGATATGCGATAAGGACGTCGTCGGATCGGGGTGGTGTCTCCAGTGTTCATCTCATGAGTGACAAAGGCATGTCTGACCCAAAGCGCGATGATCAAAACCAAGGATGTCACAGTCGAATTTCATGAGACGTCGGAGATCGGCTGTCTCTGCTGGAAGGAGACCAGGGGCGATCATCTTATCAACGTTGCCATCGGCTGTGCCCTTTGAGGAGGAGGATGAAGGAGAGGACGAAGAAGCGTCGGAAACAAACGCAGAAATGGCACCACTGACAGAAGAAACATCGGCTAGACTCGTGCCATGTGGAATAACTTGCGAGCACCAGCTGAAGTTCAGCCTCGGTAGAGACGCCCGGTTATACGTGACCTTCAAAAATGTGTGAGGGGCGGTGATATTCCTTGACAGCAGTTCGTCAGCAATAGGTGTCAACATGTAATCGCCGTAGGGAATAGGAAGGGAAGATTTCAGGGTCACATACGTAACTGCTTGAGGTACCAGGCGAACGTAATTGAGAGAACACAAACGCGGTTGATGTTGTCTAGTAGCGTCGTAGTAACACAGTAAGTGAAGCTGAAGCAAACCGGTTGCACCGCCAATAAGGGCAGAGTGTTCTACCGTCGGCGCCCTACATAGACGTCATACTCTGCCCAAGCGGCGCTGCGAGAAAGGCCGCCACCAGCGTTCTCATCGCCGTCCTGCCCATAACTGTGTAGTGCAAAGAGAGCCGTCCGCAAGCGAGTGTGCATAGGCTGCAATAGAACCCCCCCTCTTTCGTTGGTGCTCAGGTGCGGTTTGCTGAAAATGAAGGACCTGGAAAGCTTCTTCCGTCCGATCCACCCCTGCTTCAGGAAAGTAGGAAGTTCATCAAAGCGAACTGCCGGTACAATGCAAGAGATGTTTCAGTTACTTCGGCGCCGCGCTGCAACACGAAAGTACAAGTGAGCATCGCGCATGACATCCAGTTCGGGGCAAGCACTCCGACGTGCCTTCTGTAACACCTAAATGCGTTAAATTTGTGTATACACATAATGTCAAAGCGATGAAGTACATGCACGAGCGATATATCTTACGATCAGTGGTACGAAGCTCGCTTTATCAGGCACGCATGGCCCTGGCGATTCTCGCCTTTGAAGTTGCATTCTTCATTCATCTCCCGCTTCCCGTGCGTTGAAGTGTTTTATTACGCATTCTCGAATGTTCTGTCGACAGTTGTCTTCCAGTTTGTACACTCTGCAAATGGGGATATGCGGTGTCCACTTTCTCGGGGTACAACAAAAGGCAAAACCGTGGGCCTTTGTCATAGCTTCGGCAATCACGGAGGCCACGGTCAAGAAAAACCTGAAGGGGGTCACGACCAACCATTTTGCGATTTGCTTGTATGACGCACGTGTTAGTATTTTCTAGTTAAAGTCGGAACTTTAAGCCGTCAAAACGTACGTGCGCAATGCTGTGTGGTGACGACCAGTTCAGATTATGGGAGGTCGTAGTGTGCGCGATGTTTATCACGCGCATCACCAGTCTTCATTTAAATGTTACACGGCGCACACCGCGGTCAGAGGCCTCCGCTGAGTTTCAATACTCAAGGTTACCACGTTTCTCTGTCAAAAAGTTAAAAAACTATAGCAGGGGACCCACAGTATCACACTTTCTCATGCAACAGACTGTAGAGAACACGTATAATTCGCTTACGCAACAGGTTCGCAACGCCCTTATCCAGCGCTCTCTCCGTTCTGGTTCGTGCGACAGCTACGGAAATTGGTAAAATTGGGCATTTTTGTTGAGCCCTTTACGTCCGTGGCAATTCACAACCCAACAGTAGCGTCGATTGCGGTGTTTGTTCGTAGCGCGCGGAGCTGTTGCGTCTGCACTTGTTTTCGCCGTAGTTCTGGCGAGTGATCCAGCAAGCATTTTATGGCGGTTCGGTGGTGCGTCCGACTTGCGGAGAGGAATTCGTTGCTCTTATAACACGAAAGTGTTTTATGCCGGGGTCCACCAAGACTTTAGTGACGTATTTCCGTCACGAATATGACGTCGATGAAATGGACGCCAACCAAGTGAGAAAGAGGAACGCTTTAAGGGAAAATGTTCCCCAATCTGGAATCGAACCTCCGACTCCTCAGCCCGCGCCCGACGCTCTACCGACTGAGCTATCGAAGCAGATGGAACACACTAAAAAAACGCGCCTTATATTTCTCGCACATTCTCTCTCGCTCGGTGCTCTCTGTTGGCAGGGCGGTGCTGCCGCCGTCTGTGAGCGATGAAGACAAGTAACGCGGCATGACACTTACTAGCACCGAAAGAGAACGATTCGTCAGCGACGCAGTTAAAGCATGGCATCCGAGATTGAGCGTCGGCGCCCAATCTCGTAGGTCATGGTTAAAGCGGCCCGATAGCAGCAACAAACACTGGCCGCGCTAGCATCGGGGTCGCCTTAGACGCAGGTATGTATCACTGTACTTATGTTGTTACCCTTTCGCTTCGTGTTAGCGTGGGACGGCTCGTTGTCGGATTTGTGCAGCTTCCACATGTACCAACATTGTTTCGCCGCCGACTACTTCGAGTGCGATAGCACCGACTAATAAAAGTGCTGCAGTAAGCACGGCAGCAAGGCAACGATGTAGACGGGCAAATGTCGTGCCTTGGTGGAGCGAGACCGAGCCCAGCGGGACGTGGAACGCCCGCACGCGTTCGCGGCTCCAGCTATGAACTTCTGCCTCCCGCGTGGCTGAAGCGCACTGTGGTAGTGTATGCATGAGCGCAGGCGTAGGTTACCCTATTACTCAGAAGCGCACACCGTGCCCTTTCTCTCCTTAATGGACGACGCTTTGAAGACGCCCATATCGAGTACCAGTGGTTAGTGTGTGTTTTGTTGTTATCTTTGCGCGGGATTCCTGATACCTGATTCCTGTATCGGCGCACAGAGCGGTAAGGGCCTGGCCGGAAGAATCGACGCCGTACGCGGTCATATGTGCACGCTGCTCCCGAGGTGTCCAGCGGTTGGGGCGTCATGAAGTTGTTCAAGCAGAGTGGAACGGAGCGTTTCAGGAACTACCAGGAGAAGCTCTGAGGGCCTTCGGTGCTCGTGTTGCGCCGGTAGAGAATGTCATCACGGAGTACGAGCAAGTGGAGGGAAGGATCCGAGTGGTGAGAAGCTAGACGGCTGATGATAGACCGCAAATTGGCAACACTGAGTTGTTAACTGCGTATGCCAGCGAAATGAGATACGGCGAAGACACAGGCATCGGGAATCATGCGCTGAGAGGTCAGGGGGGATCCACGGGGCGGCGAGACAGACAGTCGGCATCCGGGTGCATTCGGCCAGTACAGGGCATGGTGATCCGTGATTACTGAAAAGGGGCGTCCAAACAAGTATGGTCGGAATTTTCCAACTGCCCATACGAGTGCGAGGCACTCGCGCTCAGGGATGGAAAACTTGCACTCGGATGGGGAAAGGAGGCGACTGGCGTAGGCGATTACACGATTTTTTTTACCTGGTTGCCGCTGGGCGAGAACTTCCAATGCCGTGTCCGCTTCAGTGGGCGCTGATGGGTCAAAATGGCCCAAAACGGGCGGGGAGGTAAGCAACGCAGTAAGTCTGCGAAACGCACTGGCTTGTTGGGGTCCCCAAGAAAACGGCGTATCCTTCTTCAGGAGTTGTGTCAATGGACGGGCAATGTCAGCGAAATTCTTGACAAAACGGCGAAAGTAAGAACAGGGGTCGACAAAGCTCCGTACATCTTTGGTGGAACGTGGTATGGGAAAATCTTTGACGTCTCGAATTTTGTCAGGCTCGGGTTGCACGCCTTGAGCACTGACAAGGTGGCCTAGCATAGTGATCGTTCGGCGGCCGAAACGGCATTTGGAGGAGTTGAGCTGTGTTCCTACCCTTTTGAAAACTTCAAGAACAGCCGACAGACGGCTAAGTGGCTTTCGAAAGTCGGCGAGAATACGATCACATCATCGAGACAACAGAGATATAGTTTAAAGTAATGCCCCTTGTAACAAATGCGGTCTTTTGACGGTCTAGGTCGTCGACAGAAATCTACCAGTATCCCGACCTCAGGTCGACAGAGGAGAAGTAGGCAGACCCACGTAGGCAGCCGAGGGCATCGTCAATCCGTGGCAGTGGGTAGACGTCCTTAAGCGTGACCTTGTTTAAATGACGCCAGGCGCCCCAGCTGCCATCTTTCTTTTTTACTAGGACGACTGGTGAGTCCCATGGACTGCAGGATGGTTCAAGGACGTATTTCGTCAGCATTTTATCAACTTCACGCTGGATGACCTGTCGCTCTGCATGGGACACGCGATAAGGACGTCGTCGGATTGGGCTTGCGTCTCCAGTGTTGATCTTGTGAGTGACAACTGACGTCTGACCTAAAGGGCGGTCCTCTAAGTCGAAGATGTGCCGGAAGGATTGGCCGGAAGGATCGGCTGCCTGTGCTGGAACGAGGTCTGGTGCGATCATCTTCTCTATGTCGGTATTGGTGTGGCTCTGTGAAGAGGATGCAGCAGCGGGCTAATGGGCGTCTGCAATGAATGCAGAAACAGAATGTTCATTGATGGAAGAAACGTTGGCTAAACTCATGCCATCTGGAATAACTTGCGCGCACCAGCTGAAGTTCAGTATCGGTAGCGACGCCAGGCTATTCATAACCGTCAGAAGTGTATGAGGAATGGCAACATTTCTGGCCAATAAAACGTCAACAATCGGTGCCAACATATAATCTCCGTCTGGTATAGGAGGAAAAAGACCTCAAGGTCACATACGTAACGGGTTCAGGCGCTAGGCGGACGTATTCCACAAAACACAAACGTGGTTGAGGTGTGGTTGGAGCGTCATAGTAGTAGGGTAGGTCAAGCTGAAGTAAGCCGGTTCCACAGTCAATCAGGGCAGAGTGCGCGGAAAGGAAGTCCATGCCGAGAATGAGTTCATGGGAGCACCTCTCGAGCACGGCAAATAGTACAGTTGTGGAGCGATCAGCAACACTAATGCGTGCGGAGCACATCCCAAGTACAGGAAACGTTCCACCGTCGGCGACCTGGATGAGCGGCACCGTGGGTGGTGTTAAAACCTTGTGAAGGCGGTGACGAAGCACCGAGTACAGAACCGATATGTGGGCCCCTGTGTCCACAAGAGCAACAAGTGCGTCGTCCATTTTAACGTCAATGAGGTTGTGCCGTATCGGCAGTGTGGTCAGAGGATTTGGCGGGCAAGTCGTCGATGCAGCATCACCTCTGGGAGCTGCATCGTCTAGTTTTCCCGCGCCAGGTGTGCATTCGGCGAAGGAAGACCGCGAAATTGGGGCGAGCGTGATGACGGGCGACGAGACAGCGATGAGCGGGACTGGTGGCCATGAGGGGATGGTGACCGACGATATGGCGTCGAAGAAACGTCACCACCGGTTGACTGAGGTGACTCGCGGTGAGGTTTAAATTGACCATCATCTGCCTCTGTGCGACGGCTGTACCCGTAGGAAGGTTGACGCCAATACCACCTGCTGTTGCAATAACGGGCCACGCGACCAATACGACGGCAGTTGACGCAAATGGGCCGGTCATCAGCAGTTCTCCACTCGGCGGGATTGCGAGGGCGCACTGGGAGGGAGCCTCTGTTCTTGGGCGTAGGAAACTGGCGGACGACGGTCACTTGGTCGGGAGGGAGCTTCGGCGCACACAGAGCATATCACAGAGCCAACGTTTCAAAGCTTTTGGCGAACGATGGCTAGCACTAGAGGTACCATTTGGGAGCTGGAATCACAGGCACGAGAGCACGTGGAAGCAGGAGACATAGCTTCGAGTTCTCGTCGGATTATCTTCGTGACGTGCTCTGCCGTCAGCGGTGCCTGTGGTGCAGGTACGTCTTCGCACGACCATGTTGCGGCTGTGTTAGGAAGTCGAGCGAACTGATGGGCAATACGTCGGCTTTTGGCGGCCTCAAAACACTGACATTCCCGGATGATGGCATCCACTGTGTTACAGTCCTTGCAGATTAGGAGATTGAATGCATCCTCGGCTATGCCTTTTAATATGTGCGCTACCTTCTCAGACTCATCCATGCCGTCGTCTGCCTTGCGGCAAAGGGCGCGCACGTCTTGTATGTAAGACAGGTACGACTCCAGCGATGTTTGAGCGCGAGATGCCAGAGCTCCTTCTTGGCCGCTGTCTTCCGGCCAGTCGACTTGCCGAACAGTGCACGCATCTTTTTTCTTTGCACGCTTCCCAGCTGCCAAAATTCTGCTTCGCGGCTCTCAAACGACGCCTTTGCTGTTCCTTTCGGGTAGAAAAGAATGTTCGCCAACAGGAGCGTGTCGTCCCAGCGATAATTCTTATTTGTCCGTTCGTACATCGGCAACCATTCTTCGGTGTCGACATTGTCGGTCCCGCAGAACGTGCCAGGGTCTTTCAGCTGAGGAAGAACAACTGTTGTCGTTGCGGTTGCCGCTGCGGGAGCCGAACCCGCTTCTGCCATCGTGGAAGAAACCAAGCGTCGGCCGCTGCAGAGCTCCGTTATACCGTCTTGATACCCAGCACCTCCACCAAATTTTCACGGGTGAGAATAGGCAAAAGGAAGAAAGAAATATATTCACAAAATGTACACGGAGTCCTTCAGCCAAGATGGCCGAGCAGCAACAACAACGCGAGCTCTATTTTAATCTTCGTCTTCATCGCCTTGATGGAGCATTCCTTGTTGTTCATCATGGCTTGTAACACTATGATGGAGGGATCAGCAATGTTTTTTATCACTCTCAGTTTCAATCTTTATTAGTCGTGTCAAAAATATAGTACATTGCAGGTGAATATGCAGGAGGAGCGTTAAATGCGCACACACACGCAATATTTAGCCCAATCGCTGTTGCGCACTCGCCAGTTGGATCTGGTTGCACAGCAAACTGTACGAAGGAGTCGGACTTTGTAGAACCCAATAGTTCTCCGACAGGCGGCGCTACGTGTATACGAAACCCCAGAATCTAACGTCCATGAGTGGTACCGTGGGCGGCGTTAAAACTTTCTTGAGGTGGCGACTAAGCTCCGAATTTATCTCTGATATATGAACCCCTGTGTGCAGAAGAGCAACGAGTGCGTCGTCTACTTTAATGTCAATAAGGTTGCTTCTAGTGTGCAGTGTGGTCAGAGGATTTCGCGGGCAAGTATGTCGATGCAGCGTTTCCTTCAGGAGCTGCGTCGTCTAGTTTTCTCGAGGTAGGCGTTCAGTCGGCGACGTTGGACGGTGGAATTGGGGCGAGCGAGACGATTGGCGATGGCTCTATATGACCGTATCACGCTCACACGCTCCCGCTGCGGACGCTGCGCGTCATCTAGTTAATATGATGCGCATCTTTAAGCATTCTCCTCTTTAGCGTCTCGCGCTCGAAGCCTCAAGGTCGTGCGCAAGGGCGCAGCCATGTGGTAGGAGTAGCAGTAGCGTCAGAAAACATCTATACCACATTAGAGAACGGAAAACAGTACCTTTTGGCTGTAGTACGAAAATCAGGGTAACGGTGGCGCACTCAACTGCGATAAAGCGAGGCGGTATGGCGCTGCAAGCATTGTCATCATCATTAGACAAACGCAATTTCTACTGCTGCTTCGCGCTGGTCGCGCTACTGCGCTTCTCACTATCTGTG
Source organism: Rhipicephalus appendiculatus (assembly GCA_030522465.1). NCBI lineage: Eukaryota > Metazoa > Arthropoda > Arachnida > Ixodida > Ixodidae > Rhipicephalus > Rhipicephalus appendiculatus. The sequence goes on along the minus strand of JALIZH010008581.1, from coordinate 13,232 downwards.
GTGTCTTTTTTTTTGTTTTTTTTTTGTCTATGCTAAATCGCGGCTCGCGTGTGTGGTAGTTATCGCCAGGTGATCAAACTGGACCTTGAGAGGCAAAAACAACGTCAATCAAGTAGGGTTTGCACCGGTGTATTGTGAATGCCCAAGCTGGTACAAACTATGTGCACATTCAGGTCCAAGCAAAATAAGTCACTCATACACACCGAAACCTTTCAACCCGTACGTGTGTAATGAGTCTGAAAGCTAATATGTGCATATAAATGAACACCCAGATCGCTCCACGAACGTTGCTCTCACTGTGTTGTGGCGTCCCAGTCTAACAGCGTAGCTTTAGGACAAGGGTCTTATCCAGCCGTTAGCTATGTGGCGCTTACCAGGTTGTGTTGATCTTCAAGTGATTGCGTGGTGCGGAATCGGAACAAAACGTCCGCTACGCTAACAGATAGTTGGCGCAGTGAGAGCAATGTTGTTTTGCTGAACTTTGTTACGTAAACAATCCCGGATGCGCACAGCTCTGCATCTTTCCTCGCCCTTGCGATGTCACCTTGAATACGTCACAAATAAGCAATATAGCGTTGTGTCGGTAGGGTGGGCTCGAATTTTTTATTCTCGGCCGACAGCCCATAAGTATTATGCACTTAGGTGATTGGTGGAAGAAAATATCTTGAGGCTTGTTCTGTTCCTCGTTATAGGTCAGTTACAGTTTCTACAGCTAGAATTTCTTGGTGCAAGTACTAATATCGCCGCAAAGTATGCAGTGAATATGAATGCTAAAGGAACAGAGATATTAGCTGAGTGCTCACAGATGCAAGAAGCACAATTCGAACAAAAAGCCTTTAAGCATGCATTGTACATCTTTGTTGGTGCTCGCACAGAACACTAAACAATTCATTTGTATCGCGTAGACCTATCGATGCAACTTGAGCATTTTGTTGCAAGCAAACATTCATGAAATCAACTGGTGTGGCCTGATGTCAGCCTGTGCCAATGCTGGATAAATAAAGGTTATATATGTTACATATATGTTATTGTGTCGTGTACTTTTAACACGAAAGTGTTTCATGCCGGGGTCCACCAAGATTTGAGTGACGTAGTTCCGTCACGGAAGTGACGTCGAAAAAATACACATGATCAGAAGACAAAGAAAAAAAGTTGCGTCAACGGGAGTCGAACCTGCGACCTCGAGGTACGCCACAAGAGTTGCCGGGTACGCTATCCAATGCGCCACGGTCACATAGCCTGTACGCTTTAAAAACAAGCCTTTTATATCTACCACTGTCCTCTCACAGTGCTCTTGTTAAAGTGAAGTAATGCATTATGACCGTGAAATGCACGATTAGTTCCTTCAAAGCGTTGTTTCTCTGCGTCCGTCCCATTCGGCGTGTTTCGAATAGGAAAAGTGCAATTTTGTCAACGCATTAACACACTGCCAGGTGGCGACCTTACCCCTAGCATCGTCCTCGCTCATAGCATCCGTCCATACCAAAACTAGCGCTTGTTCCGTGTACGAATACAACCGATGAGCGAAGCTGTTAGAAATGGGACGCACGCGGCGTTCGACACGCCCGGCGTTTCATTGTCCAGGCAACGCACCAACCACTGCGTGGACGACCGGCTGAAACGATGGTTTCACGCGTTCGCCGGTTTGAGGGGAGACGGCAGAGTCGAAGAAGGAGAGGGAGCCTAATCTGCCTCCGTTTCCCATGCGTTGGCATGCTCGTGCTTTGCGCATCGTGCAGACGCCATCCGCGTTCCAGCGCTCATAAAGCTCATTTATCCTCCCGCGTGAGGGGGAGACGCCACAGCTGGCACCTGTGCCAAGGAGCTTCAACGGCGACGGCGACCGCGGGGTGTTGGCCTAAGGAGCTTCGCTCCTAAAAATAGCTCTGCGACACGCGAGTGCTTCGCGCCACCGTAACTCCGCGTTCCTTGCTCGCCCTGCGAAAAATCGCAGCCGGCAGCCGGGGAAGACACCACGCGCGTTGCGTTTCCCTCTGGTGGGGCAGCGTTATTCAATAACTCAAATATGCCGCGAGTAGGCGACCTTATCCCAAGTTCGGCGTCCAATCAGTGCTGTACACCGCTTTCACTGATTCCGCTCTCACCGTACAGCAACCACAAGCATCTATGACCACAAGGGTTTGCTGAATCATTGATCATGGACGCTAGTCGTCGGGCTGCAGATGTACCACGAAGCGTCAACGTGAATGCATCCTCGTTAAACAGCGTTATAACTATCAAACGCCAATAGGCATTGTGCAAGGAGGAAGAGGAGAAAAACAAGGGAGAAGGCAGGGAGGTTAACCAGGCACATGCCCGGTTGGCTACCCTACGCTGGGGGGAATGGTAACGGGGAGCATGAAGATGAGAGAGAGTAAAGAGAGGGGAAGGAGAGAAGAAAATGGTCAGTAACTGTGCTGACCCGTAGGTAGCGGCAGCACTGTACAAAAGTCACAACTGTAATTGGAGTGACCGACAGTGCGGCATGCGAGGTCTGCGGCACCGAAGAAGACATCGATCATTTGCTATGCCATTGCACTCGTTATGCCTCTGAGAGACGAAAACTTTCTGACGCGTTGTAACGATTGGACGATCGGCCGCTCTCCGTGCAGATGCTGCTGGAGCACCGTCCTCGCCTTTCGTCGGCTCACAAGGTAGTCAAAGCCCTTTTGTGTTTTTTGAGGTCTACGGGCCTATGTGAGGCATTGTGCAAGCTCTTTTATATCAACGTACAGTAAACATTCAACCGCTTCTGTAAAGACGCGTTTCACTTTCGTGTTATACAGATTCCTATGACGGAGGGATCAACCATGTTTTTTTCAATATATTGGTGCTTGGAAGTTGAAGTGTGTATTGTCCATCTGAAACGAATGACCGATAAAAAGAACACAGACACAAACAAGAGGCACACAGGATCGGCGCTGAGCTTTCAACCGACGTTTATTGAAAAAAAAACATACAGGTTCCTAATGGCAACCACGAAGGGCAATAACATACTTTTCTATCGCCTTTGGGTGCTCGGCAGCTGAAGTGGTGCGTGGCCATGATGTGGTTTTTATGGTGAGGTTTTGACACTTTTTTGATCGGCGGACGCATTACAAATTTCATTGCCCTTGCGGGTTCGCGTTATAAATTTTCATGCTTTTTCAATAAACCTTGTTGAAAGTTCAGCGCCGGTCCTCTGTGCCTCTTTTTTTATGTCTCCGTTTCTTAACGCTCGTGCGTTTCGCATCAAGTATGAACTAACTTGCCCAAGCACGTCTTGCTGCGTTTTCTCCGTGCTTCTGCTTTAAATACGTAAAATCTTGCAGTGTGGCTATGGATAAGTGAAGTTCGTGTATGTTTTTACTACGCCTTCAATTTCCTAGGTCTTTTCGTGACAGAAGTGCACAGATTTTCACTTCATAGTGATAGACGCTATAACTGTGACACGTTCATTTATTAAACAGCAGAAGTAGGTGAGCTCAAGCAAATTTAGGACGTTTTTCTGCTATATAAAAAAAACGCTACCACATTCAATGAACATCAACTCAATCGTCACGACAACGCAAGCGTGCTTGGTGAAGCTGTGCCGCAAGAAATTCTCGTCACGTTTACAATTTCTTTACTAGGTGTAATTAATTCGAATGATCCCAGTGAACACATGTGCAAAACGCTAATGCAATTGAGCACAGCCTAGTAAAGCTTTGGCTTATCTTTTTGTAAACTTCTATGGTCTAAGCACAGTTAAGGGAAAACAGTTTGGACCATGGTTAGTAGTCTCACAAGGCGCACCTGATTTCCAGAGAGACTGTTGATTCCGCTCACTGCCGTGACGTTCGTTTTGTAAATTATAAATCCCATTGATTCGCATGCAAACGATCACATGATTATGAGTTATACAGTAGTGGCCAACTTTAGATTGATTCTGACTGCATGGCGTTAAAGCAATCACAGATGTAGCCTTGGTGAAGACAAGACTGCTTCTCGAAGCATCTGCTCCAGCACCTTTTAATGGATGTTGTATCATTCGGGGTAGCTTCTTATCTTGTGTGTCACGTAACAAGTGCCTTGCCATTGCTTGCAGCGGTTTTCCTGTCAGGCCAGAAGGTTATGGCAGAAAAAAAATATTTTAGATGCGAAGCAGCTCTTTGACTAGCCTGTGTAACGCTGACCCTCCGTCCGTGCGTCAGTACGAACGCGCCGCAACGCGCTTCCCTCGCCGCAGGTGTTGGAGCGGTGCCAAGTAGGTCACGGCGTTGACGTCACGCTCCCCTCGCAGTGCGCGCTGACGTCACTCTCTCCCTCGCCTGCCGCCGCTGCCGCCTCGTCCGTTCGTCCGCAACACCTGCCGCTACCGCCGCTCGCTACACCGCCGACTCATCGGTTCACGCGCAAAAAACTAACACCATCTTCCCAAAGGGAACCCTGATGGGATGCGAAGCAGCAGCGTTGCGCACGGGTGGCGTCACGGGTTGAACGGCGCTAACGCAGTTGCTGCGGTGAGCGCTGGAAGATTCGTTTGAAGTGATGGCTGGCGTAGGTCTTGTTGTTTCTTCAGAGTGGACACGGGCGCTGGACCGGAGCTGGCGCGTTAGCGCCGTTCAACCCGTGACGCCACCCGTGCGCAACGCTGCTGCTTCGCATCCCATCAGGGTTCCCTTTGGGAAGATGGTGTTAATTTTCTGATGATAGTGACGGTTTCTTTGTCACAGCAAAGTGAAAGTACGCTCACAATTATGCGAAACCGCGGTTAAGTGTCTAGTAAAAATAACCTAAACTGACATCATGGAGAAATGATAACTCTAAACCTTGATTCAAACGTGACTGCGCCAAATTATAGCTCGCACATCTTTTGCAATGATATACGGGCTAGTTACGAAGATGCATAAGAGGCGTGAGTGACGTATTTGCCTTATTTCATTGAAGCGGGCTGGTTTGTGTTACTAAACAATAAACTTCCGGAATGCACTTCTACTGACTCAGCAACTCACTCCCACGTGAAGCCACGCCGCAACGAACGCACATTTTCTCGGCGACAGAGTATGGCTCGTTGAAGCCGCATTTAATGGCTCATACTCGCGTCCGTCCGTGCCCTGTAACGGCGCCAGCTGTGGCCTCCCCCCTTCACACTCTCTCCGCAATCACGTGAGGGCACAGCGTCGCGCGCGGCAACGCTCCTTCGTCAAGGGACACTACGATCTGCACCTCACGCAAACCGCTTTAATGCGCCGCGAGCCCGCAATCACGCACTCTCGAGTGTGATGTTGATATGGTGATGGCGCCATCTAGTAAAACGGCCTGCAAACGCTCCTATACTTGCGCACCGTAAATTGCATGCATACACATTCTATCATTGTTAAAATTGGAACACCTACCAAGCATCGTAGAACTTTCTATCTACGCTGATGACAGCTGCATTTGGACGTCAGATGTGACGAGGCTTCAACTTCGTGCCCGCCTTCAGAAGGCAGCCAGAAAGACGTCATGCTACCTTCTTAAACAATGTCTCGAGGTGTCCTGCGGAAAATGTGCAGTGGTAGCATTCACGCGGAACCTAATATCTGCTTACGGTATATCAATTAACGGAGAACACATCGTAAACCGGAAGCCACAGGTTCTTAGGAGTCATAATAGACAGAAACCTGTCTTGGACTCCGCACGTGAACTACGCGAAGAAGCGACTGACCGCTATATGCCACATGTTCAGATTCCTTGCAGGAAAGAAATGTGGAGTGCCCACACCCTCTATGCTACAACTTACAGGGTGTTGTTTATTGGATTCCTGCGGTACAGCTTACCTGCAATATCTAACACCGGCAAGGCTAATCTGCGCACGATTAAGAGCATTCAAGCTCAAGCTCTTAAAAATATGTCTTGGGTTACCCCGCAGTGCTTCAACGCCTGAAACCATTGCCATCGCTCAAGATTACTCAATCATGACACACGTCATCATCGAGACAATGCGTACGTACCTCAGGCATTATGCCAGAACTCCTTCCCACCACCTCGCGAGCCTCGCTGCTTAAAGGCCCCGCACGACATATGGCGCCCCTCTCTGCAGGCACCACTCAATATTTACTGCGGTGTACACCCCTGCCTCAATGCGACTGCTTCCTCCGTGGTGCTTCACCTACCGATCCCTGGAGTCCGGAGTTCATCTAACGATCCCTGGAGTGCGGAGAAAATCAGACCTACCGACACATGCCCTAAAACAATTGAGCCTACTACTACTGTACGAGAACTACAGTAACCATGTGCACATCTATACGGATGGCTCGACTACGTCGTCCAGTTCTGGTGTAGCGGTGGTTATGCCATCACAAGGAGTAACTCTGCGTTTTAAGACTTCACATGCGACGACGTCTACGGCGGCAGAACTCGCAGCTGCGCGTAGTGCACTGGAACTCATCGATTCTAAAGAAAGACCAAGTAAATGGGCTGTGTTTTCTCACTCAAAACTGGCGTTGCAGTGCCTGCGGTCAGTTTGCCGACGCGGATGTCACGAACAGTTGACATATGAAACCGTAAAACTTCACCACCAATTAATACAAAAAGGCCACGACATTGACTTTCAGTGGTTACCTGGACCTTGTGGTATCAGCGGAAATGATTCCGCAGATAATGCCGACTGCGCATAACATCAGGAAGCAAACATCGTTCCAATTCCTCTTAGAAGAACAGACGCTGCGAGGCAGATTCGTCAACTGGCCCGCAGTCTCACACTGACTGATTGGAACGCGCCAAACATACAACAGACGAGACTGCATCAACTTAACCCTTCACTGCAACTCCGGCCTCCATCCGGCCTTCATCGACGCGAAGCTTCGCTTCTCTATCGCCTTTGGCTGGGAGTTGCCTTCACGAAAGCGTTTACAACGTTAATCGGAGTGACTGACAGTGCGGCATGCGATGTTTGCGGCACCGGCGAAAATATCGAACACCTGCTGTGCCACGGTCCTCGTTTTACCTCAGAGGGACAAGTACTTGCCAACGCATTGAGGCGACTGGATCATCGGCCACTTTCTGTGCATGTGCTATTACAGCACCATCCACATCTCCCGACAGCCCACAAGGCAGTGAAGGCCCTCTTGTGCTTTTTGAGGACGACGGGCTTGTGTGAATATGATATTATGTGGTGCGCGGAAACGAAACCGGAACTTCAAGAACGAAATTGGTGTGCCGTGCGGTGGTAAAGTGCGATTGTGCGCGTATGTGGCGTGCGGGGCCGAAGAAGACGACGTCGGCAGCTCGTGAAGCGTGGCCTCGAGGGTGAGGGACCCGTGCCTTCGGCGGTGCGCGACGGTCGTGTTCGAGGCCGAGCGGCGTTCGTGGCCGAGCAGGACTCCGGCTGGGCGACTGGCCCAGGGACCAGGCGGTGCGCGGTGGTTCCCGTTCCTGAGACCGACGACCGAGCAAACGAGGCCTGCATTCCAGCTGGGCGACTGGCCCAGGGAGCAGGCGAGGTGCCGCTGACCGCGCTGCCGTCCACAGCGCCTGACTTGCGGTGCAATTCCACACGCTGCAGTGAATTTACTATCTCTCTCTCTCTCTTTTCCTTCTCTTCCCTCCTCTCTCTTTCTCATCTTTCTATTCCCCTTCCCTAATACCCCAGTGTGGGGTAGCCAACCGGTAGTCTTTCTGGTTAACCTCCTTGCCTTCTCCCATTCTGTTTGCAGCCTTCCTTAAGTATTCAAAATTAACAAGAAACAATGTCCGCACGTTTTCAGTAAGTGCCAATGCTTCTTTATGATTTATATTGTTAGTATTGTGAGCGTCCTATCATGCTAATTTTAACGCGTCTATAAAGTATTGTATTGGCAACACGACAATCTACCAAGATGTCGGCGCTGTTGTGCTTGCCGCTGTATCGTGCACGCTTCCTCTCTATGGGTGTGGCGGGCTCACTGAACGTGTTACAGTAATGTGATTGTAGCAGTTTTTCTGAACGCCCTGTTGAGGCTATGCACGCTTTTCGCCCTCGAAATAAAATAACTTCCACCTAACGGACACATCCATACTTTACATAAAGAAACTTATGCATAGGCTTGCCAAGCTCTGGTGTCAAGGCCATATAGCGAGCATCAATTTTTATGTCAATGCTTCTTTAACATATGAAATATTATTAACTTGCTTATTGCGAAATTATGTCTCCAAATGTTTTTCAGCAACTTAGCGACCAGTTTCGCATTACTCTGTAATTGGTGAATGGAAATATCCTGTGTCTTAATCAACTGCGACATAGAGTGCGCAAAGCAACGGTGATCCATTGTCTTGTCGGCCGGTCTGCAACGACCGATTGCGTGATTTGCACTGCGAAACAAATTCCTTAGAATGGAAAAACCACTAGGATCAGGTATCACAAGATGTCTGGCTAGCGGTATTCACGCTGTTCGAACTGTAGACTTCAGAATGAGCACACCACGCTGAGGTGTGAACGGCAACGCCAAGCAAAAGCCTCTGTAAGTACAGCAGGGTATAAAAATTTGCCCGCGACTCTGCTTTTTTGTATACAGCGAAGCTAGAATGTGCGCTAATAACGGGGGCTTGAATGTGTTTCTTGCATCATCTCATGCAAGCTTGACATACGCATTGAACAAGGCCTGAATATACATATGCCAGCTTGCCGAAAAAGAACTCCAAATACAATGCTATAAAGTCGATATCAATGAGATCAACTTATGCATCATATTAACTGACTACAATGTTAAATTTTGCATATTTTTTCACAGACAAGCTTGTACGCTCACAAAATTTTCACATCTGCTCCATGAATATTCTCCGCACGTGCTAATTGCACAAACATATTCGGCTCTTTCTGCCACACACCCACGCATTTTCCCTATGTAGAATATCCCAATTTCTATATATTTCTCATTGCCGAATGAATCTGTCTTTATAATATATGCTGATTCTGTTAGTTCCGACCGTATGCCCATGCGTCTCCATACGTTCCATATCATGCTTTGAAGAAATGAAAAATCCATGGAACCCGGGGTGTGGCAGGAGCCATCTTTTCGTCAAGCACACTTCCAGGCTGAGGCTGTCTACCTGAGCGCGTGCATGTGCATGTTTCACACCCTCGCCTTCAACGCAAGGAAAGGTCAAGTGCGCAAACAGCGGAGAGGGTGGAGGAGGGGCCGGTGTGCTAAAATTGGGCGAGTCAAAAGAAAAGAAGGAACATCTCGTTAAAAAAAACATCGCTGATAACTTATTCATAGGAATCGGTACAACACGAAAGTGAAACGTGCCTTCACAGAAGTAGTCGAGTGTTTATTGTGCATTGTTTCGCAACAACGGCGAAGGAATGAATGCTATAGCAACAAATTGTAATGTCACGCGAAGAATGGCAAGTAGCTCCAAGCATGCAACGCTCTGCTCAATCAGAAAGGACGCACGGAAAGAACATACACAGGATGAGCGCGAACTGACAACTGTCACAGCTCGACACTTAAAGCGCGCTGCTCAAACACGGAGGACTCGCGAAACGAACGCACAAGCATACACAGGGCGAGCGCGAACTACAAAACTTTCACAGTTGTAACTTCTATATGTGTGAGCTTCTTTCGCACAAACGGCCGCTGCAGTGAGCGAAGTGACCTTCTTGCTCTCTCTAACTTGCGGTGAGAGCACAAGACGTACAAACCGCTCCCATCGCGAGATAAGCGCACGCACATCGCAATGCGCGGGGCGACGATCTTTAACGCGCGCCCTTCGAGCCCACCGCGCCATCTCGCCAGTGATGACGAAAACGCGCTGAAGCCAGTGAGCTCCGAGTACCGCCAACCGCCAATGGTGTATACAAATAGCCCGCTGTTAGTATGCTGCAGAACGTGTCTTTTGTGGCCGAGTCCTTTCGCGCCACGCGTTCACGAGCGAGGTGTCGTATGTTCCACTCCCGGCGGCGGAATTTTTTCTTCGACTTTTTTCTTTGCCATCGGTTAGTGCATATTTTACAACGTCATATCCGTGACGTAATACGTCATTGGAGCCCTGGTGGACGCCGGCATAAAACATTTTCGTGATAAAAAAATGAAAGAGGGGGTGGTGTTGAGGCATTCGCGACGAAAGCGTAGATGCAGAGGTATGTTTATCGCTGAATTAGGGTTGTCAAAACGAGTACCAGCTGAGAATGACAATTTCACGGTGATAAGAATTGTCGTAAATTCCTAGCAGAAAGACTTAGTTCACACTGGTTTTTGGTTGTGTATCTACCATATCGGATGATTCAAGCAACTCTTTTGAAACATTTATAGCTACTGGGTGTTGCTTGTTGAACTTGTGAATAATGTATGACTCTTTAGACGATCTGTTTCTTTAGGACTGGAAATTTAAATGAAGTATGCAAAGTTTGAGACCATCGAAGTTTTGACCTGCTACATTTACCTGCACGAGTGCAAACACTATCTACATGATCGAATGTTCATGTTGTCACAAACAGTGGATTGGCGAAACAGGACAGCCTCTTATTAGTAGATAGAACGGACAACGCGCGGACGTGGCGAATAATGTACCGAAAACAGAAGCACAACAATTTAGTGTAACAGGTGATAGGTACTCTTTTTAGGATCTATATATAACAACGGCTAAAAATAAAGACCATTCTGCAATTGTACGTATAGACATCTCTCTGGAACCGTTCGCGTCACTTTATCGCCAAACGGGAACACACGCACGGCTGCGCTCATATGACGCACGGCAGAGTGTCGTAATTTTCGGTAGCGTTCCCAGTCTGAATGTCTCCACATGCTTCTTTGTGACCACTTGCGATCACAAGAGAAAAGGAATTGAGCACACAACGTTTGACAGCCAGTTACAGTGTCGTGAGAGCCAACTCTCGCGCACACAATTATTAGCATTGTTTGACAATTATATTAGTCAGTTATTGCTACAGCATTCTGACCGACCTACATATTGTCTATTGTAAGAAAAAAGAGATACGGAAAATTACAATGCTAGCACAGCTGCGCAAAAATTCGCGAAGAATTTTCGCGCTTAATGTTACGTTTACACGGCACTAAGGGCAATTTCTTTTTCTTGCACAGATTTAGAAGCAGCTGAGTTGCAGGAACTCGATTTATTACTTGATCATGATGATGATATATGTTGTTTTATAGCGCAAAGGGCCATTTGATGGCCGAAGAGCGCCAAAGTCGGTCATGGTAGAAAAATGAGTGGAGAATAATTATGATAAGTGGCTGTATAGAGGCCTTAAAATTCCACGGGCTATAGGCGGGTAAAAAACATATATGTATTAAAATGATGAGAGTGACGTGAAATGTGTGTACAGATATACCGGGTGTCCCAGCTATCTTTAGCCAAGGGTTAAAAAATACAATATTTGAGGCAGGCGAGTGAAATCAGTTGAATATTGCTTACAGCTATCTTGCGCACTACAGGGAATTTTTTCTTTTGCAATTAACGAATTTGTTAATTATAATTAATTTACTAAATTGATAAATATTGACTTTACGCGAGAAATGAGAGTTCCAAAGTTCGAGGGCGTCTTCAGAAACCCCCATGGCATCATTTGCGATAAAGAAAAGTTTTAGGCATACCATTTTTTCCGTGCTTGAAAGAAAGCCCGCGAAATACAAAAAAATACCACGTGACTAGCGCATTCCCGCGCCGCGACCGCGCTGCTCTCAGCCGTGGTTTGAGCGAACAAAATCAGCTGCGACCACGACCCGCCGGCTGCGTTGCAGCGGTAGGCCGATAAGTTGATGGTGGTTTCTTGGCCCGTTGCCAGCCAGTTGGCGCGCGTGACTGTGCAAGTTGTGCCGAGCGCGGGCGAAGAAACCACCGTAAACTTATCGGCCTACTGCTGCAACGCAGCGGGCGGTTCGTGGTCGCAGCTGGTTTTGTTCGCTCAAACCACGGCTGAGAGCAGCAGGGTCGCGGCGCGCGAATGCGCTAGTCACGTGGTATTTTTTGTATTTCGTGGGCTTTCTTTGCAGCACGGAAAAAAATGGTACGCGTAAAACTTTCTTTATCGCAAATGATGCAAGGGGGGTTTCTGAAGACGCCCTCGAACTTTGGAACTCTCATTTCTCGCGTAAAGTCAATATTTATCAAGATAGTAAATTAATTCTAATTCACAAATTCGTTAATTACAAAAGAAAAAATTGCCTGTAGTGCGCAAGATAGCTGTAAGCAATATTCAACTGATTTCACTCGCCTGCCTCAAATATTGTATTTTTCAACCCTTGGCTAAATAGCTGGGACACCCTGTATATACAGGGTGTTTCAAGAAATGTGTCCACTATTTTTTTAAAATCAGCAAAATGCGGTATTTGCTCGCTGTCTTCACAGTTGCTTTTTCTGTAGCGGGAGGCATCTCAAGATGGTTGAGGACATGATTTAGGACAGTAATTAAGAAAGTTAAATTAATTAACTTTTTAATTAGCGAAGTTAGGTGGTTAAGTCCAATGGGAGAATTGGAAGTCCTTCGTGCGAAGAACCCATTTCATCTTTGAGATTTCAAAAAAGCGGCCTGTAGGAATAATTGCGAAGTAATGAAATTCTCCCAAATTCAGCGGCCAAACCGAAACTGAAACGCGGAAGAGCGCAACTGCCACATTCGTCTGAGACGTCCAAAATGAGTGAACGTCATTATATCAACCATCAACCGACTTCTTGGTGTGAGTGTGTGGGCTGCTCTTGCAGTAGTAGCGCGCATGACGCACATACGTTAACGAACGGGGAAGCACTGCACCTCTGTAACCGTTGTCTTGAACAGTGACGTCATTCTAGTCGTCTGCTTGTTGCGTTGATCGGTTCTTGGGTTTCGGTTTCGCCATTAAATTTGCCTGAATTTCATTACGCCACAATAATTAATAGAGGCCGCTTTTTGGAAATATCAAAGCTTAAATGGGTTCTTCGCATGAAGGACTTCAATTCCCCCCATTGGACTTAACCACCTAACTCCGCTAATTAAAATGTTAATTAATTTTACTTCCTTAATTACTGTCCCAAATCATGCCTTCAACCATCTTAAGATTGCTGTTTCTTGGGCGAGTTGGAAATTCATGTTTGGAGCGCTTCCGTCTGTGTGTCTGTGTGCCTTCCATTAGTCCATATCTACTAGCGCTACCCTTCCAAACATCTTAAGATGCCTGCCGCTACGGAAAAAGCAATTGTGAAGACAGCGAGCAAATATCTCATTTTGCTGATTTTTCAAAAAATAGTGGACATATTTCTTGAAACACCCTGTATACCATATATGTATGTACATTGAAATTATGGCGTTGACT
>JALIZH010008580.1:0-13390 GCA_030522465.1 Rhipicephalus appendiculatus | reverse complement strand
GATGATGATTTGCTGCTGTACCCTTAGGGGGTGTATTGGCACGGGGTGTATTGGCACCCTTTACCGCATAAATGTCAACGGCTCCTGCGACACCCCATGTTGAGGAATTTTTCATCCCTTCAAACTTCTTCCCCAAACTTCTGCCGTTTTTGGATATTAATGAAAAAGTAACAAACATGAAAACCGGAGACATGAGCCCCTACTCTTGCAAAACATTTAACGTATACAGGTTGTACGCGCTTAGATTATCTTTCCTTGGTGTCCGCAGAGGTCCAACCCGCTTGCATCGCATAGTTTCACAAGCTGCATAGTTGCTGCATTAGGGACCTGAGGGGGCCACATGCACTGCGTACCACATGTTTGTCAAAAATTCCAAGAATGCCTGTGGCTTCACTCGTCGAAGTGTCTCTGGCGGACATGTGGCTCCTGCAGCGGGTGGTCACGCAACGGCGCCTCGGTCAACTTGGGACTTCCTAAGCCGGGAGGTTGGTTTGGTTTGCGATGCCTGCGCAATGTATCTGTCATCGCGAAGACCAGCGCACCATGCTTGAACTGCCCTTCTGGGGAATGGGCAGCACCGCTCAACCAAGAAAGAGAGGGGGACAGTGGCCCCCCTTTTCCGCTCAGAGAGGATTGAAGTTTGAACACCAGAAGAAGCATCATTTGCAAGCTTTACAAGTCCTGCGATTCTGTAAATGAACTTCTTCTGACATAAAGAAACCTCAGCCAGCGCCTTCTCTATTTTTTTCAGTGCCTGGGCGAACGCTCTCCTCGGGCCGTCGAGCGCGCGTTGCGCCCTCCGCTCGTCGCTGCTGCGTGGGCAGCGCTGCGCGAGTAGACTACGGGAAGCTGGCGCTGAACGGCCGCGCATACTGCAAAGCTTGCGAATGCATGTTTGCATCCGAGTTTAATTGCATTCGTGCTTCTCGCAGGCTTTCACAGGTGCAGGGGGGATGGAAAGAAACGCGAAAATAGCAGCGCGCAGTTTTCATCACGCTCTGGCAGTGGTGGCAATAAAAAAATGCTAGATGGTCTTTGTTAGTACCATGAATGACACTGTCCTTTTATCATTCATCCAGGCTGCAACCGCTCAAAAATAAATGCGAAACAAAGAATGTCGATTCTGCATGTTCGCGTTTCCTACCATGCCCACTGTATGTATTCCCAAGCAGTCTCAGGCTGTGCTGCGGGTTCGATACTTATATTCGAGTTTCATAGTATTCGCACTTTATTTTCTATGTCAGGCTGTTGCAACCACGTCATTGTCATGCTTCAGTATGTCATGTTGTTGTGTACCACTCTGCAAATCGAACGGAAAGAAATCATGATTGTCTTCTTTTAATTTATTTTCCCTTTACTGATACAAAAAAAAAAAAAAGAAAAAAAAGCTGACAGGATCCCTTACGCATTCACCAAAGACTACTAACAGAGGAAAGTCATCTTTTTTCTTCCCAGTCAACGTATTGAACATCTGCTTCCCTCAGAGATATTTTTGCACCTAGCGTGGCTTTCTAACTGCCTCAAGCATTGCAGGCACTGCAAGCTTTCTGGACCTCCACTGGTTATGCACTGCCTCCGCGCATGATCGACCCATTTTGACCAAGCAAAGATGTAATATGACGACGACACGTTATGTGACATCACGATGTCACAATATTTTATGATCTGTGAGTCGTTAGATGACGTTATCACGTAATGATGATTCCTTACATCACTCGTGTTGACCCCGCCAACGCGAGACGTCACTGGACGTAGCAGACGGTCAACTTTCGCGTTTGATGAGGAATCTAAGGCTTACACTGTTCGGCTGTAGTTCCATGAAATTCGCGCTACCGATGGTGTTCAGGAGAGCTGGCTTTCAGTAATTAAGCGGGATAACTGGTCTCCCAATACATCCTCAAACTGCACTAGAATATGTAGCAGTCATTTACGATCTGAAGATTTCATAGAAGATAGGAAGCGGCGGCTCAAGAAGAATGCATTAGCGTCGGTCTTTGCAGACTACCCTTCACGTTTTCAGCCCGAGGTACCAACTGAACCAAGCATGGCAAGTATCAATAAACGTGACTGTGCTGCGTCCGAACAGTCAACGAGTGAACGTACCAGTAGCAGAGGCGTAGCCAAGATGGGGTTGGGAGTGTTCAACACCCCCCCCCTCAAAATATTTCAATTTTGCTTGCGTATATAGACACGCACACTTACAAACGCACGCACAAACACACATAAACTATAGTTGAACCCCCCCCCCTCCGAAAAAAACTTTTGGCATGTCCCTGACCAGTAGGATCGCTGCCATGCGATTGCTGCCATGTGCAATGCTGACATTAGGGTCCCAAAGCTGAAGAATCGGAGGCCATGCATGGACACTACATGCGCTACCAGTGAAACAACCCGACAATCATCTTGTACTGTGTCACAATGAATTCGTGCACAAGGCTGCGCAAGCTGCCCCATGTCCAAGCGGGCGCCCAAGCTTTCATTATAGCTCCCGGCAAATGCTGTTTTCAAAAAACCGACTTTGAGACAGTGAAAAACCGACTCTCAGTCAAGCGAACATAACGGTGACAAAACAATTGTCCACTCATCTCTGGCACGCACTCTCTGGTATCGGCTTAGCAGACGAAGCACGAGCGCCGACCAAATAGCCGCGAACGACTCACGCTGTTGAAATGGGATGATTGCCCAGAACAAGTGCTTCATGATTCCCGTCAACAAGTTTCCATTATACTTTAAACAGCGCGAATAAAGCCGAAAACTGAACCATATCGCAACTTCCAATGCAGCCACGGCATTCGTTTCCGCGAGCGAAGACGCGACGGCGGGTCTACTCGAGTGGTGGCGCCTGCCGGCTAAAAGCCGCACTAACGCCGACGGCCGGTTCCCATTGCGCTCCGCTCCTTCGCCCAGGCAATGAAAAAATAGAGGAGGTGCTGCCTCAGCGCCATCGAGCGTTATTAACGTCGATTACACTGTTCAACCGACACCACCGGCACTTCAAACTGGGCTTGATTTCATCGCCTTGTGAGGTCCTATTGCTACATCAGTTGATGCCATTCTTGGAATTTAACCTGAGGTAAGTCAGCAGTTTTTAAGCTTTCTTCGCTCTATTACAGTCTCAAAACGTTACGGACACTGATGTATATTGCGAAAGTTCTGGACACTCATTATGCCTGTGAAGAGAATTTTGTCATGCTTTGTCAGGTCACTAATTTCCTCACTCCGCTTTAATACGTCCGACTAAATTACTATCAGAATGGGTGTTAATGTCGCGCCTTGCGCACTTTTTCTTTCTGCATTTTTCCTTTGTTTACCAGCCGTCTTATAGAGCATTTCTTTTGTATATTGCCACGTGCGATTTTGTGTTAGTCCTGTGTTTTGCTATCACTTTTCTGTTGGCCTGCAACTATATACCACCAAGATCGATAACGCAGGTATTTGGAACAATAATATTCTACTTAAGGCCGCCTTAGAAAGCATCCCGCCCCAACACGCAAACGTATCTTGACATTCGTAGTGTGTTCTCGAATGTGCGACTTGCCCGCGAGCTACACGTTTCAAAGCGTGGTGCCACAGATTTAAAACTATTCACCAGCCAGTGCAGGGGTCTTGTTTTGATGGATGCCTTCAGCAATGAGTGCTTTCGCCACTGCTGGGTTTAATTCGGGCACATGTGCACCCAATAAAATGACGTGGCAGACTATTTCTCGCTGAAACCTCAATGTGTGCCTCCTTAGGTACCGTCACATCCGCGTGACAATATGGTAATCTTGCTGATTTATTTCTTGTTTGTTCTGTTCCATTGCATTGTATTGTTTAGCTGTAATTATATCGCTATCCTACATACTGAATTTTATGACCCAAGGTTTGAATTTAACATCAGCACTCTCAAACAAATTTCGTATTAAAAAAAGAATTCAATTATATCAATTTAATCGTATAAATAACATGTCTCTTGCAGCTCCCGATGGACACAACACGCCTGAAAAACGACATTGCTGTAGGGAAGCTAAAGATCATCTCTAAAGAAGCGAAGAAAAGTGATGTGTGGAATAGGCTTTGTGAAGTCGTGGATGCCAGCACCCTTTCACCTTCAGGGTATGTGCAGTGTACAAGAGCTTCTTTTGTTATAACGCCAGTAAAACAGGGACATCGCATCTAATTCGACACAAATGCAAACCGGGGACCGAATGCTGTAGTATAAAATCTTTCTTCACGGAAAACAAGTTAGCTGTTGCTGCGAGTGTTAAGGAAACTATGACAAGTGCTTGTGTTAATTGGTGTGCGAAGAACATGAGGCCTTATGATGTCGTATCTGATGACTGCTTCTTGAAGCTTGCAGACGACCTGATTGCCGCAGGTGCAAGATATGGCAACATAAGTGCAAAAGATTTGCTTCCGCACCCGACAACAGTATCTCGAAAGGTTGCCGAAGTGGCGCGCACTCTATGAGAAGAAATGAAGCCTTCTATCACAGCTTCAGAAGCGTGAAAAGCTGGGCCGGTTGGTTCATAGTTAGATGCGAAAACAAACCAGCGAAAACTTAGGACAAGGACGAAAGAAGAGGCACAATCAAGCACACCGGCGACGGTGTGTGCTTGATTGTGCCTCTTCTTTCGTCCTTGTCCTAAGTTTTCACTGGTTTGTTTTCGCATCTAACTATCACAGCTGCAGTGAAAGAAGCTCACTGTGCGATGACCATTGACATGTGGACAGACGATTACAAAAAAATATCTTATTTGACTGCCACTGCTCACTATGTTGATAACAGCTGAAATCTACATTGTGTCGTCCTGTTCACGAGCGATTTCCCCAACAGCCGAGAAAAAGACTGGCGAAAACATCAAGAGAGAATTGCAGCGAAAAAATCGCAAAAAAATGGGACTTGATGAAAGCATAATCAGAAACGTAGTCTTTGTGACTGATCAAGGTGCTAATACAGTGAACTCCCGTTAAGACGAACTCTGTTAAGACGAATTCTTGCTTAAGCCGAACAACACAGGAATGTTTGTTTGGTTTCCCATAGACTCAGTGCAAAAAAAATCTGCTTAAGATGAACCGCGTAACAGGCCTCTTCTGTTAAGACGAACTCTCACAGTGACCGACAATGACGGCGATTTTGCACAATGAACATTGTAGTCTTGGTGGGGCATCCAGGTGAACGAGAGAAAGCAAAAAGAAAAAAAGAACGCTTCCCTGGCACAAAGACAAAGCAAATCGCAACGTGGAGGGAGGGTGCAAGATAAGCAGAAAAGAAAGGTCAGCGCATAAGGCCGGTATCTCCCTCACCCCCAGCGTGTAGGTGGAGAAAGGGCCGGCTTTATTAGCATTGAAAGCAACAAAAAGACTTCAGGGGTTTCCCATAGACTTAATGCAACAAGAAAAAAAAAAAGGAGGGTCCCAGTAGTTAGGCTTAACAGGCCTAACTACTGGGACCCTCAAGCCATTGCATCCTTTTGTATT
This sequence comes from Rhipicephalus appendiculatus, assembly GCA_030522465.1. Classification (NCBI taxonomy): domain Eukaryota; kingdom Metazoa; phylum Arthropoda; class Arachnida; order Ixodida; family Ixodidae; genus Rhipicephalus; species Rhipicephalus appendiculatus. The sequence continues at coordinate 7,930 of JALIZH010008580.1, read as the reverse complement.
CTCCCCATGTTCTTCAGTTCCCCAACAGGAGTAAAATGGAGAACAGAACAACACAAAAGCTTGGCTAGAGGGGAAAAATGCGAGGAGAGTGGGATGGAAAAAAAAAAAAAAAAAACCCTCATGAAAGTGAAAACAAGAACAAAAATTGTCTGTGCATTTAATCGCCTCTGAAACCGAAACCACGTTTGCGGCGCTAGCACTTCCGTCACACAATGGCGGTAGAACACATGATCAGTTCGCGCTGTTTCGCATAGGGCCTGTGCGCGTCCCTATCTGTTCCCAGTGAAGTACAAATTGTGAAGCGCCATTTTCATTATGAAAGTGCACGACTAAGGATGTTCATTTTGAACACTAAACATAGCTGCGTCGTGTCATTTCTGTGTGCCCGAGGCTCGTGACCATGAGTAGCCCAAACGGAGACCTTTAGCTGCACGTCGATCAGGAAAAGTTACCGCGGGCTGAAAATGGGGAAATATTCGAACCCCGAAGAAAACCTTGCAGACTTTCTTAAGCAACTCGGCATATATTGGCTTTGTCAAGGTAACAATATGCAATGGAAGCATATCAAAAAGTGATATCAAAGCCAGTAAAACAGGCTTACGGAAGGTGAACTGCCAGAAGAATAAATTTTTCATTCTTTAAAGGAAAATTAATCTTTGTCTCTCCCTTTTTTCTTTTTTAATCGTCAAAATAGGGTCACGCTAGTTTTATTGTTAAAATGTGGTAGCAATTTATTTATGAGCATATTCATTATGAACTCGCTAAATCGGGTGCTCGTTAGATTCATGTAAGTGCTCTACTTGAGTGCATATTTTAAGGTGAGCCAAATATTTGCTTTTTCTTGTTCCTTTCCACCCCAATGTAAGTATACTCCATTCAGCGTTTCAAGTAACATATTTGGATGCACTTGGCATGTGAGCATTTTTTTTGGGGGGCACTTCTGATAAGCCGAACTCCTGATAAGACGAACAAATGACCACGGTCCCTTCAAGTTCGTCTTAAAGGGAGTCTACTGTATTATCAACGCACTTCGCTCTTACAAAAGGATCAACTGCAGTGCACACATGCTGAACACCGTTCTCCGGCATACGTTTGATGAAGCGTACCTTTCGAAACACCTGCCTGATCTGCAGAGCCACCTTCAGAAGGTAAAGGCGGTTGTCACCTTTCTGAAACAAAGTGGACTCGCTAGTCACTTGGCCTCATGGCGTATGCCAAGAAGTAAGCACACGATGGAATTCCAAAGTAGCGATGCTGAAATCAGTGTACACACAGTTCGAAGGAATCGAAAATATCATTGAAGAAAGGGGGAATTCACTGATGGACAATGTACGTAAATTCTTCATAAAAGTCATCATTGACCTGCTGGAGCCCTTCAAAGAGGCCACGGAGAAGTTAGAACAGGACAAACAGCCGACGTTGCCTCTGGTGCTTTTGTACAACACAAAGTTACAAAAACACCTTGCTGCTGCACCGACAGACTTGCTGACAGTTGCTGCATTGAAAAGGAGAGCAACAGAATATTTGAAAAGTAAGTTGCACCTTGATGAAGCGCACACTGCTGCAACACTTCTCTGTCCGCCATTTCGTCGTCTGCGTGCACTTGACGAAACAGAGCGGTGCGAAGCGTATGCATACGTCAGGGCAAGGATGCTGGATATGCCCGCACCTTCTGCCCACAATGAAAGCGATGACTGTGCATCCACAGCAGCAAAAAAACCAAGATGGAGCTTGAAGGAGGAGTTTCAAGAGTGGCAAGACGTCGCAGAGCCGCAGCAGAATGACGAATTAGACAAGTACTTGCATTACGATGGCGCTGACAACATTACCAATGTGCTGGAATGGTGGAAGACTCACAGCAAACAATTCCCTAGGTTGTCTTCCCGCGCCAAAAGTATTCTTTGTATACCAGCGACAAGTGCCAGCAGTGAAAGAAATCTCGGCGCAGCTGGCTACATTTTTCAAGAGCGGTGAACGTGCCTCAAGGCAGAGTCCCTGGACAATCTTTTGTTCCTCCACAAAAACATGTAATCTTCTAAAAGCAGTGGAAATGTGCCACTTGGGTGACCTTGTGTTAATATACTTCTTTGAAAGCTATGTTTTTTCGAACTAAACATTGTCATAGAACAAGCATGTGGAAATTAGTTTTAAAAGATAAATTTCGTCAATGGAATGGTTAAAAAAGACACCCTATCTTACCAGTAAAAGCCAAATGCTAGATAGGACTGCCCTTACCAGCATTAAATGATTGCCACCTGGCCTGGGGTATTACATCAGTTGATAAAATTAAAATATACCGTCTATATGAAAAACGCGCTGTTCGGGCAACTGCTAACGTTTCGCGTGTCGCTCATACGTCCTTATTTTAGCGCATTTATTATACTAAAAGTTGAATTCATACACGCATTCCGTCGTGGTCTTTCTTGTACTTATTGTCTCGCCATAATAACTAATAAAACTGACTTCATCAGCTCGATTCACTTGACAGTGTTAAACGTGGGCTTAACCACTGAGACTGAGTCAATGCGCGGATTTAACTCATTTATTTGTCGCAGAATGCTATACGCAAGCTTAGCGTGTGGCGTATGTCAATGACTAACCTTACTTATTTTCCTTCTCAAATACTGTTTATTTATTATCGTATAAATGGCCCTGCCACACGTTGAATTGTTTTTTTTTTTCCTATAGCAACTAGCTTGTTTTACAGTAGAATCCGAGGTTATTGATTCCGGTTACTTTGGTATGCAATAAAGGCTCGCTGTTTGACCCGGCTGGATTCCTTCAACGAGGCGTGCATGACCCACAACATAAACTGGCGACGAAGATGGGATTTGGAAGATGGATTCTGGCTGAGGACTTCAGGGCGTCCGTGGCAGCAAGGATCCCGGAGCTAACGAGCACTCCCGCGGAGGTAGAGCCCGGTCTAGGCGACGAAGCGGTGGAGTGCATGCAAGCACGCCCATCATATCTGTGCGGCTCGGGCAAGTAGAACCTTCGAAGCCTCTTCCGGTGATTGGCCAAGTTACGAAGAGCGCATTCAGTCATTCTTGCGAGCTAACCAGGTTGACGAGAAGCTTAAAGTGGACGTCTTCATAAGTGTGATAGGGCCGAAGACGTATGCCTTATTGAAGTCTCTAACTGCTCCCCGCGGCACCGTCCGATAAATCTTTAGAAGAACTGCTAACTCACCTGCACAATCACCTGTCGCCGAAGCTTTCGGTTATCGGAGAGAGAGCGAAGTTTCATCACTCACAGCAAGAACAAGAAACAATTGCGCAGTTTGTTGCTGAACTGAGGATGTTAGCGCAAACTTGCGAGTTTGGCGCCTTTTTGGACGAAGCCTTAAGGGACCAGTTCGTTTGCAGTCTGCAGCGGGTCGATATTCAACGTCATTTGTTCACTGAAGACAAGAAATTAACTTTTCAGCAAGCAGTCGACCGAGCTGTAGCGTTAGAAACTGCGCTGAAAAATGCATCGGCTACGCATGCAACGGCGGCAGCAGGGTTCGAGGTGCACAAGCTACACCCGCCTAACAAAAAGGCCGTGCCGTGTTTTCGCTGTGGGTCAACAAACCATGGGTCGAGCTCTTGTCGTCATGCTAGTGCGATATGCTTTCATTGTAGCAAAAAGGGACAACTTAAGCGTGCATGCCGCGGCCGCCAAGCAATAAAAGGGCAGCAAAAATCGAGGCTACAATTTCAAACCTTAGCCAAACCAAGTCAAGGTGAATTACAGAGTGTCAAGACGGAGCAAGTAACTAGAGAAGAGCCAATTATGCTCGATATCACAGTTGAAGGAAGGCCCTTACGCATGGAGCTCGATACTGGTGCTGCCGTATCGGTGACAGGGGCATAGCCAGAAATTTTTTTTCGGGGGGGCACCTCCTTGATTTCGGGGAGGGCACAACCTTGAAATGGCCATTTTTCGCTATGTATGCCATGGCGAAAAAAATTTCGGGGGGGCACGTGCCCGGTGTGCCACCCCTGGCTACGCCGCTGTCGGTGATACCCGAGTCGTTGTTTCGTTCACTGTTTCCGAGTGTTGCTCTACGCAGATCCAGCCTAACCTTGCGAACATACACTGGCGAGCCCGTAAAGCCAACTGGCGTCGCCTTCGTCACAGTGCAGCACAACTGTCAATGCCAACGTGTGCCTCTCTACGTGCTGCGTCATAGCGGTCCGCCACTTCTTGGTCGCAACTGGCTGCAGCAGATAAAGCTTGACTGGATGCAAGTACAAGGCCTCTGGAACCTGCAGCACGCCCAAACGGCCAGCACAAAGCCTGCCGAACTGCAAAGCCTCCTGAACCGTTACGCAGATGTGTTCAAGGACGAGCTGGGCGCCATTCAAGGTGAAAAAGCTAAACTTTTCTTTAAGGATAACAAGAAACCACGTTTCTTTAAAGCACGGAGCGTTCCATTCGCTTTGAGAGCAGCGGTAGAAGAAGAATTGTCTAAGCTAGAAGCGTTGGGAATAATTTCACCAGTTGCTAGCAGCGAATACGCTTACGCCAATTGTGCCAATCATTAAGCTAGATGGGTCAGTTCGGATTTGCAGAGACTACAAAGTCACCGTAAACCCAATTTTGGACACAGAAAGATATCCGCTTCCCAAAGCTGACGAATTATTTTCAGTGCTTGCTGGAGGAGAAAAGTTCTCCAAAATTGACTTAAGCCGAGCATACCAGCAAGTTGAAATGGATGAAGAATCTCGACAATACGTCACATTGAACACCCCAAAGGGTCTTTTTACAGTTAACCGGTTACCGTTCGGTATTGCATCAGTGCCAGCGATCTTTCAGCGCATTATGGACAATGTGCTAAAAGGGCTCCCATCAGTCACTTGTTACCTTGATGATATTTTAATCACTGGGCGTACGCAAGAGGAGCACCTACGTAATCTGGAAGCTGTTTTAAAAAGACTGTCGGAAAGAGGGATTCGGGTGCAACCAGCAAAATGCGATTTTTTTCAAGATAAGCTGCAGTATCTAGGACATGTGGTCACCAAAGACGGCGTCCAACCAACAAATGAAAAGCTACGCTATCGTGAACGCCCCGACTCCAACTAACAAGCAACAGCTTCAGGTCATACTGGGCCTAATCAACTATTACAGGAAGTTCGTTCAAAATCTTTCCTCGATCTTGTTTCCTCTGAACAAACTTCTTCGAAAAGATGCAGTCTGGGTGTGGGATGCGTCTTGCGAAAAGCTTTTCAACAAGTTAAGCAAATGTTAGCAACTCAGCCCATTTTGGCACACTATGACTGTCACCGCCCCTTGCAAATTGCGTGTGATGCCTCTGCGTATGGTGTGGGCGCGGTCTTGTCTGATGTTTTCGAGGATGGGCAGACTCATCCGGTTGCGTATGCATCGCGTACCCTCACCAAGGCTGAGCAAGGCTACAGCCAATTGGAAAAAGAGGCTTTGGCTCTTGTGTTTGGTGTAAAGAAGTTTCATTATTACGTCTATGCAAGACCATTCACTTTGCTCACCGACCACAAACCATTGGAAACCATATTTGGTCCTAAGACAGGCATTCCTACTATTGCGGCCGCTAGGGCTTCAGTGTTGGGCAGTTGCATTATCGGCATATACGTTCACCTTGAAGTTCAGGCCGTCAGTTGACAATGTGAACGCTGACTGCTTGTCACGCCTTCCACTTCAGCAATCTGGTGTCGACGGTTTGAAAGAAAACTTTTTCGTTTTGCGTTTCAACACCATGCCAGTAAGCAGCAGACAAATTAGGGCAGAAACGACACGAGATCCAGTTCTGCGTGAAATAGTGAAGTGCATTCAGCGTGGGTGGCCGAGCCGAGTATCGGAAGAGATAAAACCATATTTTTGTAGAAAGCTTGACCTGTCTCTATATCAAGGGTGCATCATGCTGGGAATGCGTGTTGTTGTGCCGCAGAAGTACCAACGGTTCGTCTTAGATGAACTGCATCAGGGACATCCCGGGAGCCGTGAGAACAAAGGAACTAGCTCGAAGCTATGTGTGGTGGCCAGCCATAGATAAAGATATAGAGCATTACATGTCATCATGCAAGTTGTGCATGGAAGCGCGAAACTTGCCAGTCAAAGCGCCACTTCACCTGTGGGCCTGGCCTACACGACCTTGGCAGCGAGTGCACATCGACTTTGCCGGCCCAGTCAAGGGACTCTGGTATTTGGTGATTGTCGACGCACATTCGAAGTGGCCGGAAGTTTTCACAATGACGTCCATTTCGACGCAAGCTACAATTTCATGCCTGCATGATGTTTTCTGTAGATTCGGTTTTCCTGAGACCCTAGTGTCTGACAACGGTACTCAATTCACGTCTGCTGAATTTCAGTCTTATCTGCAGGGCATCAGCACGAGACATGTGCGAATCGCGCCATACCATCCAAGCAGCAACGGCTTGGCCGAGCGGTTGTTCCAGACACTGAAGTCAGCGCTCCGAAAAGCAAGCCATGGCACGTCACCGTCCGAGCTAGCGGACTTTCTGCCTAGCCTATCGCAACATGCCACACGCTACAACAGGAGAAGCACCTGCCATGCTGCTCATGTGGAGGAGGCTCCGCACCAGGTTGGACCTGGTCAGACCATCCATTGAAGAGAACGTCGCACGTCTGCGGCAGTTCCAGCAGTCCCGGCACCGAGGCAGCCGCTCCAGGCAGTGCTCAGCGAAGGTGATGATGTACGAGTGCGTAATTTTCGTGCGGGACCAAAGTGGCTGCAAGCAACAGTGCTAGCGCGCACGGGACCTGTGTCGTACAGACTTAGTGTCGTGACGCCGCGTGGAGTTTACAAGTGGGTGCGACATCGTAACCATATTGTACGAGACAGCTCAGCCCTAACTGTGTTTCCCAACATAGACACGCGCACTGGGACAACACAGCAGCAGCCGGCATCAGAATCCGATGTGCCAGCAAGTGACGATGAAACAGTGCAAGTATCGGCACAAGCTAACGGCGCAAGCAACGGTGATGGTTGTCGATACCCGAAGAGACTACGACGACAGCCTGATCGTTACGGGTTCTGAGTGCATGCATATGCTAGCAGTGTGTGATTAAGTGCGGGGGGATGTGGTATATCAGTGACGAAGTGTGATAACGCCACGTACTGTTTCGCGTGCGCTGTGCTTATCAGTATCTCCCTCGCCACCCGAAGCGTTCATAAGCCGCTGCGATGGCCTAGATGTGAGCCACTCTGTAATGTACCTTTAGTTGTATACCGGCAGCCAAGCTGCTGTCCGGGGTTACTTTGGTATGCAATAAAGGCATGCTGTTTGACCGGCTGGATTTCTTCAACGAGGAGTGCATGACCCACAACAATTTTTTCTCTAATTTATTGCTGCACTGATTTTGTCTTCACACATGTCATGTGAAAGTGGCAGTACGTCCTCTCGTTCAATTTCTTTCCTTTGTTTATGCTTATTGGTGTCTGCAGTGTGCTTTCTTGGATTAATTGTAATGTATCTTGTTATCCATGCGATATGATCTTCATTACGAAGTATTTTATTGAGAGCTTTGTGTATCGTACGTAATGTATAATGATGTTTCAACCAAGTAAACCTTTTTTTAGTCTCTACTACACAGCTGTAAGTTTTTTTCTCATGTGCTTAAACTTCACACATTTACACATCTTTTTTTACTTCCTGCAAATTATTATGTTGTACCAGAGTCCTTCAATGCTTTTTTCTGGTCACGAAACTCCGCCCGTAGTTTCATACAGGGACAGAAGTCGCCGCTAGGATCGCCGCGGTCAACGCGGGGGCATCTGTGCGCGCGCGCTCCTCTCGGCTGAATGCTGTGCCAGTTCGAGGCAATGGTTTATCTTGCACCAAACCGCAATAATTCAACTACCACTCATACTTCACCTGACATACAATGTGGCTGTTGCATACGCGTGTGAAAAACTTACTTTCGTGTATTTTTTAAAGATATCAAGGCT
>JALIZH010008579.1:0-46518 GCA_030522465.1 Rhipicephalus appendiculatus | reverse complement strand
CAAGCACAAGAAGAAGAAGAAGAAGTAGATGAAGACCAAGAACAAGAACAAGCACAAGAAGAAGAAGTAGAAGAAGACCAAGAACAAGCACAAGAAGAAGAAGTAGATGAAGACCAAGAACAAGAACAAGCACAAGAAGAAGAGGTAGAAGAAGACCAAGAACAAGCACAAGAAGAAGAAGTAGATGAAGACCAAGAACAAGCACAAGAAGAAGAAAGAAGTAGATGAAGACCAAGAACAAGCACAAGAAGAAGAAGTAGATGAAGACCAAGAACAAGCACAAGAAGAAGAAGTAGAAGAAGACCAAGAACAAGCACAAGAAGAAGAAGTAGAAGAAGACCAAGAACAAGCACAAGAAGAAGTAGAAGACCAAGAACAAGCACAAGAAGAAGTAGAAGAAGACCAAGAACAAGCACAAGAAGAAGAAGCAGAAGAAGACCAAGAACAAGCACAAAGAAGAAGAAGTAGAAGAAGACTTAGAACAAGCACAAGAAGAAGAAGTAGAAGACCAAGAACAAGCACAAGAAGAAGAAGTAGAAGACCAAGAACAAGCACAAGAAGAAGAAGTAGATGAAGACCAAGAACAAGCACAAGAAGAAGAAGTAGATGAAGACCAAGAACAAGCACAAGAAGAAGAAGTAGAAGAAGACCAAGAACAAGCACAAAGAAGAAGAAGTAGATGAAGACCAAGAACAAGCACAAGAAGAAGTAGAAGAAGACCAAGAACAAGCACAAGAAGAAGAAGAAGTAGAAGAAGACCAAGAACAAGCACAAGAAGAAGAAGTAGAAGAAGACCAAGAACAAGCACAAGAAGAAGAAGTAGAAGAAGACCAAGAACAAGCACAAGAAGAAGTAGAAGAAGACCAAGAACAAGCACAAGAAGAAGAAGTAGATGAAGACCAAGAACAAGGACAAGCACAAGAAGAAGAAGTAGAAAGAAGACCAAGAACAAGCACAAGAAGAAGAAGTAGATGAAGACCAAGAACAAGGACAAGCACAAGAAGAAGAAGTAGAAGAAGACCAAGAAGAAGAAGTAGAAGAAGACCAAGAACAAGCACAAGAAGAAGTAGAAGAAGACCAAGAACAAGCACAAGAAGAAGAAGTAGATGAAGACCAAGAACAAGAACAAGCACAAGAAGAAGAAGTAGAAGAAGACCAAGAACAAGCACAAGAAGAAGTAGAAGACCAAGAACAAGCACAAGAAGAAGAAGTAGATGAAGACCAAGAACAAGGACAAGCACAAGAAGAAGAAGTAGAAGAAGACCAAGAACAAGCACAAGAAGAAGAAGTAGATGAAGACCAAGAACAAGGACAAGCACAAGAAGAAGAAGTAGAAGAAGACCAAGAACATGCACAAGAAGAAGAAGTAGAAGAAGAAGAAGAAGAAGAGTAGGCTTTCGCCTTCGAGGCGTCTTAGCAGAATGCGTAAGGGACCCTGCGAGTTTTTATTCAAATTTTTTATTCCACAATGCTCGCAGCATGTGACAACACGGTTCGCATTGATCTATCAACCCTTTTCTATCAATCCCTTCCCCTCCGGTTTCCCCGCTGCTACGCATTCAAGGCACTCCCTCTATCGAATCCACCGCGAAGTTCAGCGAAAGAACCTTCTTTTCCTTTCTTTTCGTTGCCCCCACTCGTGCACGCAACTGCTGGGGGCCCGAAATAGATGGTTTCCCCTTCATACGGCACGCCGCTTTCTGGCGATGCAGGAAGAGAGCGGGGAAAGAGATGCGCGCCGGCGCTCTCCCGGCGCGGGAGGCAGTGCGTACACGTAGGTAAAAAGGCCCATGCGCCGCGCGCCTGGTTCGATAAACATGCCCGACCTTGAGAGAGGCCGTCTCGCGTGCGGCGCCCAACTCGGAAAGCGTGGACTCGCGAGGTTCCGTCGTGGCGTGCACGAAAAAGCACGCAGCAATGCTTATATGCAGGGTCGATTAACTGGGAGTCGGTTGGTCCATGACAGGAGAGAGAGAGATAATAAAATTAGAGAATAGCAGGGAGGTCAACCAGAATTGTAGTTTCCGGTTTGCTATCCTACACTAAGGGGAGGGGGAAAGCTGCTCTCAAACTCACGAAAGGGAAGTATTGGGCTAGTTGGTTTTGCGTGATTAAAATGCTGTGTTTCCTGTCTAACTGATTAAAATACTGAAGTCGAGAGTTTGGCGGAAACCCGTCTGGCCGGCAGGGGTTGCCCTTGGTGGCTACTTTGCGCCAAATTGGCTACTTTTGGACCCGTTGGCGACGAAAATTTCCAATTGGCGCCATGGATCTTTTTTTAAGCTTGTGGTTTTACTTATTCAAAATGGTTTTATTTATTCATCAGTAGTAAAGACTCTGTTGATGATACCGCTTCTGTTATATTTGGCTAGAAATTCGGCGATAATACCAAATGACATGACTACTATGGCTACTTTTTGGCGCGAGTTCTGGCACCTTTTCATGTCCACCCAAAGGCAATCCTGCTGGTCGGGGAAAGACATGGACAAAGGAAACACAGCGCCGACCAAAGTGAAAATATATTCTTAAAAAGACGTTTCAGCTCCCGTGTGAACAAGGCTCCCGTGTGGGAGCCGAAACGTCTTTTTTAAGAATAAATTTTTACTTTGGTCGGCACTGTATTTCCTTCGTCCATGATCGTCCATGATTAAAATACTGTAACGTGTGTCCTCTCTAACTTCTTATGTCGCAGTAACTGTAGCGCAGTATTTTAATCATCTCAGACTCACCTCAGCTAGCGGACCACCGTCACGAAATTTGGTCCTGCAACGGCCAGGACAGCGAAGGAGGTTAAAGAAAGGGGGCAGGGGGAGAGCGTACAAAATGTCGCCTCACACTGCCATTCGAAAGAACGTATTTCCCACATTTCACATGCAGTGGCGGATCCAGAGGGGGGGCGGTAGGGGCGATCGCCCCCCCTCCCCTAAACCTGTGACAGCAACCCACCCCCCTTCCTTCGGTGCCTGTTGTCCAGCTCCTATCACCGATTAGGACAAATGAGTGGGACCACTGTGAGCACAAATAACAGTATTTATACTGTGGTGCTTGGTGATGATACTAGCTACTAAAAATAAGTCTGGACCCCCCCCCCACACACACACACCTTGCTTTGCGGTTTTATTTCAAGTGACCCCCCTTAAAATGAGTGACTGGATCTGCCCCTGCTCACACGTGGAGCATTTCTGAAGAAGATTTGGAGTCAGGATTCGAGAAACATATCGATACTCGATATTTTGCCCAGTCGGATTTGTCCTGTCATTCTTTCAAGTGCAGGGTTTTGGCCATGAAGATTTTAGACGATAATGGAGCCAGGAACCAAAAGGGGGCCATTGTGAGAAGCAAGTCAGCACATAATTTGCATTTCTTCATCTGTTGTGAAGCACGTCGTCTTTTGGACTCGACCAACGGAGCAAGGGAGGGGGGGGTTTGCACCCCCCTGATGGGGGAACCCTGCGTATGCCTCTGTCTTGGGGAGTGCTATTTGGAACACTCGCGGACGGGCAGTTGCTCTGCAAGAGCAATGACTTTTGGGCTAGTTGGTTGGTTACGTTCACTGAAGCCATAGCACTGATAAGACAGGGACCACAGAAAGAGGACAGGGCGTCCTGTCCTCTTTCTGCGGTCCCTGTCTTATCAGCGCTATGGCTTCAATGAAATGCTCTGCAAGAACCATGGCATAAACTACGCCAAGACCGTAGGATATCAGCTTCCGGTGATTTTCCCGTTACACACATCCGACGTGAAAGCTTTTGTGGTTGTCAGCCCGTGCGTTCAATAGCAACGTGCACGAGTTGACATTCGTCGAAAGGGAAGCGATGAATGATATAGATCAAGGTTCCTGGGCGCGATGACCTTGTCAAAGTGGAGAGGCGCGACCTCAACACACTGAATACAATGATTGAGAACAGTACATTGCCATTTATGCACTCGAACGTGAACCCTCTTTTTTGCACAGATTGTCAAATGCAAAGCGATTGTCTGTTCCCTTCAGCGACATTTATTTCTTTCTTTCTTTCTTTCTTTCTTTCTTTCTTTCTTTCTTTCTTTCTTTCTTTCTTTCTTTCTTTCTTTCTTTCTTTCTTTCTTTCTTTCTTTCTTTCTTTCTTTCTTTCTTTCTTTCTTTCTTTCTTTCTTTCTCTCTTTCTTTCTTTCTCTCTTTCTTTCTTTCTTTCTTTCTTTCTTTCTTTCTTTCTTGTCTTTGTGTGGAGACCGATGCGTAAAATGGCCTCAAACAGCTGCTTTCAGTACATACACAGGTGTGCCATATGACTTTTGTAGTCTTTAACCTCTTGCTCACGGAGTCGATCCATGTGCAAATACTGATAGAGGGCTCGACACAAAGAGCATTGCACCAAGTAAAGAACATATAGGCAAACTCCTTTAGGCTAGGCATACGGCGTAGAAGTTGAACGTTAGAAGAAGAAATAACAGCCCCCGTATATTTATTCTTCTATATTCAACCTTCACGCTGTATTCACCTGAAGATGGGGATCACCAATTAACGCAATCAGCCGAGCTAATAGGGTGTTAAGTATAACTGCAGCAGGTACATCACCACACAGCACACTGACTATTCATAAATATTGATTTGGCCTTGTGGCCACCGGTGTTATCCCTTTTTAGTATTTATTTATTTATTTATTTATTTATTTATTTATTTATTTATTTATTATTATTATTATTATTATTATTATTATTATTATTATTATTATTATTATTATTATTATTATTATTTATATGGCAAATCGGAGTGATGTGGAGCACCTGAGGTATCTCAAGTGTACCTCATTTTTTGACAACCTCTTAAGGCATAACAGAATGCCTCGGCTGCTCCACTTTCCGGTTCGACAGCAACCAACTATTAAACGTCAAACTAATTAATCGAGGAAATTAATAACCGAAAGTCAAATCAACGTATCGAACTTTCTTGTGTCCACGCTGCTACACAAATGCGCAGCGCACTTCGCACTCTTATGATATGGTGAAGGGTTTTTTGCGTACAAACACTGAGCAGAAGCACCTGACAGACCTCGTTCGAGATCAACTTACAAGAGTACACAAGAAAAATGTACCACACCATACATCAATCACGACATTTTACAAGCTGTATGTTTAAGGTCATTCCAATTGCTTACGTCCCTAGCACCTGAAAAAAATGTTCGATTCCTCAGTAATTACTTACGGAATTCGCGTTTTGTGAAACAATCGCGATTACGTAATCTGAAATATTATTACTTGTCCCTCGGCGATAGCACCAAAAAGCCTTCTCCGCCCATCGTATTGATCGACGTTATGAAATGTTCAAAGGTACGGAACAAAAACCAAACATAAATGTAATTAAGCACAGTTTGTATCCACCCACAGGGTTCCCCAAAAGTAAGTTCGATATATCCCCTATTTCGGTGCAACCGCATGCAGGTGCATAACTTTTTTTTTTTTTTTTTTTTTTTTTTTTTTTTTTGCTCGCCTTGCATTGTCCCGTTTGTGAGGTGACGCAGGGGACGCAGGTCGAGGAGATACATAGTGAAAATCACCGCTCAATAACTCCGTGCAGACAAGCGATCCAGTGAAGCTGAAACGTGCGGCCCCGGTGTTCATCGCTGGGTTAATCCCGATGGTTTATTCAAGATTTTCTCAATTACTGCTTACTACTACTACTAATAATATCTGGGGTTTTACGTCCCAAAACCACGATATGATTATGAGACACGCCGTAGGGGAGGGCTCCGTAAATTTCGACCATCTGGTGTTCTTTAACGTGCCCTGACATCGCACAGTACACGGGCCTCTGCCATTCCGCCTCCATCGAAATGCGACCGCCGCGGCCGGGATCGAACCCGGCGACTTTCAGGTTAGCAGCCGAGCAGCATAACCAGTGCTCCACCGCGGCGGACTCAATTACTGGTTACCTCAGTCCAGAATTCTTAATTGGTGTTTGCCTCCCGTATGTTCCTTTCTTCATTTTCAGTGGACCATTGCCGAATAGCGAGGATTGCCTAATTCCTATGGCACAAACGCGCCAACAGTTTTTGCGCACATAGAAGGACGAATTTTGGCTTCGCCTAGTCACATAAAGCTTCGCTGTTAAAAGGGGAAGTTTGAAGATGTTGTACGTGGTGATGAAGATCGGTACAATGCCACAAAACACACCACTACACATCAATGAAGATCAGGACTGCTTGTTCATCTTGTTTTTTTTTTTATGGCCATGGAAAGAACATTCGCGCCAAACAAGAATACTGTCAAAGAGAGTGAGCAATACGTGTTAGTTGAGTATGACAAATATTGTAACGATTAATGTTTATTCTAATGATTTTGCACGACAGCGTACACAGCTGTAAAAAAGTTACATCGCCACACCCCTTTGCAGGGTAGCTAACCGGAATCCCCTCTTGTTAACATCCCTGTCTATCTATGCATATACTGTCGAGTATACTGTAAGTTCAAGTTATCAAGCTCACTCGTCAAATATGGTGTGTTAAAGACATTTGTCGTTTTTTTTTTTTTTTTGTTCAATGCAATGATCCAACTTCGAAGTTCTTTAAAAGCGATTGGTTGTGATGACACGTCTCGCTCTGCTAGCGTAGTTTGCTCAAGCAACAAATGCCCAAGTTCGGTGCATGCGATGGCTGTGTGACAATTCTCTTAACGTTTTATACAACCCCTACATCAGCCTTGCATATCATGTCTAACTGTCCGCCCCTTACTCTGGAGTTTGACCACTTATCAGCTGAATTTTCTCTCTTCATACTCGCGTGGCATTGTTCAATTTTTTTTTATTTTTTTTTTGCACCGTCTGAATGTAAGCTCTCCCACGACGAGAGAATCCGGGAGTGACGCATAACCTTTGCGAGAGTGTCAGCAACACGCGACGCATTCCTTTTAGACTCAAAGGAACGCGCCCCCCAGTCGCGCTATGCGAAAAAAAACAAAGATAAAAAGCGCGCTTCTTTAAAAGCGTCTCTCGACTTTCCGCCGCTCCATTCTCAGCAATTCCGAGCACGGAACGGAAGTCCTGAAATAAGCGCGCAGGCGCTAGGCACCGTCTAGCCACTCAAATGCCCTAAATATAGCCTCTGTCCAGCACACGCGGTGGACCGGCTTTAGCGAGAGAGCGCGCGGGACCGGTGTAGTCGCATAGCTGTTGCAGCTGTGTTTAGTCACATGCGAGCGGCGGTCATGTGGAAATACTTCGCCGATAATAAAAATATAATAAATAAAACAAAAAACTTCAGAATGACAGCGAATGTCCGGTCATCATATTTGTTAAGTCTAAACGGGACAGATCGCCCTGATTCGTGAAGCATTGAAAAAATGTAAATAAAAAGGGGGGCGTGGTTATCTTACATAGCCCAGTTCATTACAGCTTAATCACGGCGAATAGCAGCCTTTGACAGCTGACGGTTTGCTGAAAAATAATAAGTTTATAAAAAGGAAGCTTCGGCTCTCGTTATCTGAACAGAGCCTTGCAAAGATTCCCGGCATAAATGAAGGTCTTAAAATTCTTGCCAAACTAAACAGGCTGGGCTCTTTTTGCCCAAAACAATTCACGAACTTGTCATCAAGATATCGCTGTGCCCCGGTAGTAAGGATATTTGGTACAGTATACTTTAATACGCCAAATTGCAATTTTCGTTTTCCCGATTGTTTGAGCGCTGGTTAAAGGCCAGCGAATTCGACGATTCATTGAGGCACCATCCGCATCAAACAGGACACGTATTTATTGCAAGCAATTTTGCCAAATTTTCCTGAATTTTTCTACAATTATACTTCATGAAATAGTCTCACTGAAAAAAAAAATGCTTTCACCCATACGTCAAGCAGTAATAATACGAGAAGTTTTTTTTTTTTAATTAAAACAGCGCGCACGTATGTTTGTAAGCGTGATGTGGAAGCACTCAGGTGAATGCAAGGACGGAGTAATTAGTTCCAGGAACGCCGAGTTAAACGTTGGGACAGCTCACCGGGTTCTTGTAGTGGAGACCGGCGGTAACGTCGGCTTGCTCGAGGATGTGCTTGACGTTGTCCTCCATTATTTAGACGGGCGCCAAGACGTTTGGCAGAACCACGCGGTTGCACGGAAGATGGCTTCCCGGCTCTCTCAACGGCGATTTCGGACGGGAAGGTGTACGCCGTGGTAACGTCTCCTCAGTAGTACCGATCTATCGCCGTGGGAGTAATGCGAACGACGCTTTAGGTGTCGGATATTACGCCGCTTCGTAAGGGCGTAGGCTCTGTTCTGTCGTGGGCGTGGTTGTACTCAAGGTAAAACAAACAAGCGGAAACGTGACGGGGGCGTCTGCTATGCGTTGTCAGCTCTCGCTCATTTTCCCCGACGCCGAAAGCGCACCCTTGTTTGGACAGTTTCGGTTTCGTTACTGCTGAAGCCATGTCGACAATTGGGATCATTTAGTGATGATAAGTTGGAAGTTAAAATGATGAGAAGAAACAGAGTCCTATATGAACTTCAAATAGACGTTTACTTGGATCAAACGCGCTGCTGGCGCTTCTTGGGTGGTTTTTTGATTTATGGTGGCCATGACGTAACTTAGACTCCCTAAATTGAATTTGGTGTTTTGGTATACAAAAACATAAACTACAAAAATTTTGTCGCCTACTAAGGAATAACTGACGCGGGAGTTTGAAGGCGTCGAAACTCAAATAGCAACACTTTTTTTTTTATTTATGAGGTTTGGTTACAAATCTTGAAGGCTATGCTTTTATGTGTTGTCAGCGTCAGCTGGGCTTCAAGACCGTAGTCATAACACCCGTTTTTAAACACTGTCAATCCTTCCTGTCACAGAGTACTGTGCATAAGTATTAATACTTTTGTATAAATATTTGGTATCATAAAGAAAGAGCATCGTAAAGCGTGTATGGAGCGCAAAGCTAAGAGGGCTCTGATTGTTTGGGATATACGATCGCAGTCGTCATCAGGAACTGCCGCTTTGCGTCGTGCACGAAAAATTCAGCGCGTGACAACCCGCGTTGTTTTCGGCAACAAGATGTTTTATCACGTGAGTTTTGCGTCGCAGATCGTGCTTATGTTGTGTCTGATGAATGACGACGACGGCGGTGCCTCCAGTTTAAATTTGTAACGGGTGAATGGCGGGTTTCAGGCTCGAGCGGACACCGCGTTGGTCGGTCGCATTCATGACTCGCGAAGCACTGCTGATCGTTTGTTTGGTGTCGCGTCTATTGCGACGCCTGTATCTTTGCAGATCTCCCTGGACCACGAAATCCTGCTGCATCCGAAGTACTTCGGTCCCCAGCTCGTCGAAACGGTGAAGCAGAAGCTGTACGCCGAAGTGGAAGGCACTTGCACGGGGAAGTGAGTGTAGCGGTGGACGCGACCATTCTATGAACGCGCTTCACGAGGGCACGAATCGTGCCCGGCTTGTGGGTCATGTTCAAGACACGTCAGCACGCCAGAGCCTATCTCAGTTGTGTCTTAAGTTGTTGAGCATACGGGTTATCCGAACTGATGGGTTTCATCAGTTAGGTGTAGTTGGAAGCAAGCCTGTTCTCTCTGTCTGTCTGTCTGTCTGTCTGTCTGTCTGTCTGTCTGTCTGTCTGTCTGTGTGCGTGCGTGCGTGTGTGTGTGTGTGTGTGTGTGTGTGTGTGTGTGTGCGTGTGTGTGTGTGTGTGTGTGTGTGTGTGTGTGTGTGTGTGTGTGTGTGTGTCAGCCCATCGGAAGCTCGGAAGCTAGATCGACAACAATTTCGCTTATTGACAGGAATCTTTCCTGCAAGAAAGCAAGGCGTACAAGCGCGGGCATAACATATGAAAAGCAAACTGTGTTCACACTGACTGTGTTCGATCTCTCCTCTTGTGTCCCTGGTTTGCACGCCTTAGTTTAGCCGCAACATAGCTCTGCTTAAAAATAGGTTTCATATGTGTGTATGGGTATGTGTGACGTACAGAATGCAATTATTCATCACCTCCTTGTTAACTAATCTGCGAGTACATTTTACCCGAAATGAGAACAGTAAATGTTCATCACTCGTATTGAAAAAAGTTGCATTTGCCTTGGTGATAGCCGCAGGTCAAAACGGTGCAACCATCTTTGGGGGGCATAGGCTGAGACCGGTGTGATTACTGTTTGAACTTATGTGATCTCACGCTATGCAGAGGTTCAAAATGGGATATTCCTTGTTAACCAACCAGATGCCTTCTGAACTGACTCACTGTTTTACCCTATGCATCCACAGCTGCCTTACATCATGAACGCTGTGTTGGAGATATAGAAATAATTTCTATCTCCCTAGAGGTTTAAACGGATATAAAGTGCAGATGTTGAATCAATCAAGATTGTGAGAACTCTAAAAAAAATTTTTGCTCCTGCTTACACCTTCTGTTGATGTGGGAGATATGAAATTAAGATTCATCACTTGCAAGCGTTCACTCAGCTGCGGTGTAGCTCTTCGAAACAATTGTTTTTACTACTTGCCTAGGTTTTTCTCTATGTAGACTTCAAGTAGGCACAGTTATACTTCACACTTGAACTTGAAATGAGTATTTGACATCTTTGGAAGAGATTTCCAAATTGAATGCAAGAATGATTAAGTTATTATTTTGTAATTCCAAGTGTTCAATGACCCGTAAGTGGGAGAACTTGCTAACTACTTATTATGATGTGGCGGTCAGGTACGGTTTCGTCGTTGCCGTGACCACCATCGACAACATTGGTGGAGGCCTTATCCAGCCTGGCAGGGGGCTTTGTCGTGTATCCCGTCCGGTACAAGGCCATAGTCTTCAGGCCCTTCAAGGGAGAAGTGCTCGATGCCGTAGTCACGCAAGTCAACAAGGTACGCCGCTGCCTTAGTGACATTTGATAGAGCATTTCAGGAGTTAGGTGCCCTCTGCATGCATCGTGCATTTTATAATTGCAATATTGCACTGAATGATTAGTTCTAGTGGCAATTGTTTGTGTCGTGTAGTTTGCAGTGCTAACATAGCTGAAAGCCATTCATATGAAGAAATAGTCAAGAAATTGGGCACGCTGCTTTTACACAATTTATTGTAAATGCATCCAAGCTCCATGTGTCAATACAATATCAGTGCAGGATCACTACATTTGTGTTCATATGCATATCATTTTCCATCTGGTTGATGAGCTGCAGCGAAACCTTGCTTTAAGCTGCGATCCAACAATCTTTCTGAAAAACAAAATAAAACAAGAACAGATATTTTTCGGTTAATATTCATAACTTCTCTAGTTTCTGTTTTTTGTAAGAACTGGAAGTTTAAAGGTATGAAGTCTACTTTCTGTGCGTGAGTATTGTATTTGTTACTAAAGAAAGACGAACAGTTAACGCAGATTCTACGCTCAGTGAAGATCACTATAATTGAAACTTCAATCCACCCTGATGCAATCTGTTTGTGGTAACCAATCAGCACTGCACAATCTCCTCAGCCTGTGATGTCCCTACTTGTGCAACCATTCGGAAGCGGTTACTCTCTCTCTTTGCACCTTCCTCCTCCCTGACTGCAATCACTCTTTCCACAATACGACCACCTCGTCTAAACTGTTTGGACGCTACATGGAAAAGCTTTGCCTTATATTTAACTTTTTGCATTAACCCCATTGACACAAGAAAGGTGACCTCTACTTTAACCCAATCACAGCACCAAAATCTGTCCGACATTACAAACAACGCTTTCCTTTTAAAGGGGACACTAAACGCAAATAATAATTTACGTCAAAGAGTGAAAGATCAATGTTTTAGAATGTCTAAAATGTCAATGCAGTTAGACCTGCCTAAACGAACCTCCATATAACGAATTCCTCGGTATTACGAAGTTTTTCTATTCCCCGCTGTTACTCCATAGAAACACATGTATTTGCGACCGCTATGTAACAAAGTGGCAGCGGGAAACACCCTTGATATAGCAATTTTCGCCACTCCGACAACGTAAAAATTTTGCCCCAGTTTTTTTCATTTTGGCACAAGCATGCATCTTCCGCAGTTGCCTCGCCGCCCGGCGAGCGGCGGCGCGCAGAGCCCCGGCAACTGCGAGGCGGGCGCGCCCTTCCAGCCGGCGTTGCTGCCGTTCTTGCCACCCTGGGCGAATGCGCGCATATTCCCTCCCCCTCCCTTCAAACAAAAAAGAAAACAACTTTAGCTTTGGCAGCGCCATTCTTCGATTGCTACAGAAGTCTCTGAACTGCACTTCGTTAAAGTGACACATAAAAAAAAATTTAAATGTACAAAACCATATGCGCCACTAGTGGGATATTTTGGAATGATCCCGATGATGTCAAGAGTCCCAGTACGATTAATCACTAGTAATCAAACCAGTTGCAATAAAAAAAGAACATTCCATGCATTACAGCACGTAATAAAATGTGCTTGTCCATTTCTGTTTGATTCATGGAAAAAGAAACGCTTGGCATTACCATGGCGAACCGCCGGCGTGAGTGGTTCAAAATTTTTTTTCGCCGACCTGCGCTTCACTCACACGGTCACGTCTCATAGGTAGTTTCGGTATCGCGTACTGCTGCGTGGGCTTTGTATGCTCACGAAAGTCGCTGTGACGGAAAGTTCGACAAAATATTGTGTGCATGCAATGTTGCTGGATGCCTGAATGGTCCACGCCGCTTGAGCTGCAGCAAAGAAACTGACGTGACTTTCCACTGGGTGCTGCAAAACGAACCCCTACGCTCGAAGCGGCTGAGTGCCGTGCCTCTGCGCCAGCGTCGCGAGACAGTGTCTTGTTGTCAGGTTTACTGACGACATCCATAACGGCAAGCTTCGATGTCCGTTGTTGCTGCTGTGGTTCCCGCTACATTGGCTCTGCTGCTACTAGTGTCGGCGGCCACGCAGTAAAGGCGGGCAATGTTGGGCAAGGCAACTGCTATGTCAGAAGACCCATTCATGCGGGTGATTTGAAGTGCGCCAACACCATGCACGATTTTAAAGCATGATTTTATTTCAAAATAAGCATTTCCTCCATAATAAGTCGTTCGAAGCCTGGCTAACGCATATGTCACCATATTGCTATCGGTTGCCTTGCATGAAAAGGAATTGACACTTTTGAATCTATGTTAATCTTTTAATTGATGTCATTCTTTCCTTGGTTTTATCAATCGACCTACCAATTTTTGACATGTTACTGATGTGTGCGTGACAATTTTTTTGCCTGTGTCTATACATATTTGTAGATGTGTGTCGTGACCAATAAATTTACCTGGCAGTCAGCGCTCGTGTGCGTTTGCTTCTCTTTGCTTTCCTTACTTCACTGTGTCGCCTTCCTTTCAATACTTATGTGCTTGCGCTGCACACTCTTTAAAATGTGCATTAACCAACTCGCCCACACTGCCGTTCTTCATCAGTGAAATGCTTCTCTGGAATGAACTTTCAATCGTTGTGTGACAGCAGGGCTGCTGCTAATGCAGGCAAAAAATGTGTCACTTGCAGTTATGTAGTTGTACCTCTGAAGAAAGTTCTATAGTCTGTTACCATCTAAAAAAATATAGGCTCCACCCGCAGAACTGCTGTGCACCTGCCCTTCGCCTCTGTGAAATAGTCTTACTAGCTGGCTTTTTGTTTGAAGTGCGAGTATTTTCTCTTCGGTGATATAAGTACTGCACTCATTAGGAAATTAAACTTGGAGGGCACTTGAGCTTCGCCTTCAAGAGTCGAACGCGATAGCGTGATCAGGCCCTGGTCGCATAGTTTTTTTCATTTGCCTGCCAGGCTTTGCTTCTTAGCGGACATCTCAACCGTGCTGCTACAAAAGGAACATCTGTGCACGTAACATTGGCCGTTGGAAACTCTCCTAGGATGCATGCCTACTGCAAGTGCAGTAGCAAAGTCACTGCTAGGCCATCATTCATCATACTGCGCGTCAGCGAAAGTACTCATTACACGTCCGTACGGCAATATGCACAGCTGCACACTTAGTTGCTCAATTTGCTCAATTTATGTGGATAACACCTTATGAAATTCTACCCTTCTGCCACACAAAACTATCTGTGTTAATGAGACTCCTCGCACTGCATGACCCCTGCGTAGTGTTTCTTCCCGAAGGAGTTTCATGCTCTAGCATAGTTCTGTGGTAAAACACCCGACGGCCATGCTGAAGGGCTGGGTTCAACTTGCACTTAGTTGGCCCCAAGATTTTTATTATTTATTTGTTTGCATCTATCTCGATTTTTTGCTCCCAACCAATGATGTCGACACTGTGACAGAGGACTGATGTCCGAATCTCCAATAAAATTTGCCAGAATGTTCAAGTTTTCTGCCTAAAACAAGTGACACAAACATGCATCTCTATTGTAAAATGAAGAGCAAATTCATTGATATGATTAAAATTAGTTCGCGTAGTTGGTTGGAGCACCAATGCGTATTGTATTAATGATATTATAAATAAAATGTGGAAAATCTGAAATAGAAGTTGGCGTGGGTGCATGCATTTGGAGCTTCTGATGATTCCAAAAGCTAATTTTCTTCGATTGAACCACAGATTCCTAGTTAGTGGGGTTTATGTGTGGTTTGTCTTGTTACCACATTAACGTGCAGCATTTTGTGCTTTTTTTCAGGTTGGCCTGTTCACTGAGATCGGCCCGCTCTCCTGTTTCATCTCGAGGCATGTAAGTTGAGCTGTTTTGTACATGTGCCTGTATCGAGAACACAATACGCCTGCCTTGCAGTGTTGTGACTACAGCTGGGAATGGTCAAGCACTTTATTGGGAATGGGTTCATTAATGTGTACAACAGTTGCTATTTGATGATTCAGACATTGGAACTTGGACAGCTGTGCAGTGTTCTCACCATTTGTGCTAGCCTAATAGGCTCGTGCATAGAAGCAGCTGAAGTATCTGACACGTTACCGAATGCTTTCTGCATAACTCAGATGGTAACAGTATAAATATTGAAATGATTATACAAACCTTGCATGCAACACTGGCGAAAAAGAAACACAAAAACACGGTGTCACGCATGCAACCAATCTTTATTTCAAGCAGCATGTGAAGTGCAGCAAGTTAACATCATGCATAAAAGTGTGCCCCCTTCTCATTACTGCAATCTCTCGAGGCACTGCAAAAGTTTCAGTTGATTGAAAAAAAAAAAAGGCTAAGACAAATCATAATGTTCCTCCTGGATTCGAACTCTGGAACCACAGCTTGTGAATTGAGGAGTCTATGTCTCGGCAGTTCCGACATCGCTTCAGCAAACAGTAATAGTAGGCTGGGGAATAACTATGCCTGAATTCTTGGATGCTTCTTAGAGGAGTACTGACACAAACTTCTGAAGGCGAAAATAACTTGTGAGATGGACTCGCGTGGGCACCACACACTTTCTACATAATATCAATGGCTAATGTAGCCTAGAAGATATTCAAGATCAATTTAAAGTGTATTCCGTGAAACTGAGGACCATGTAGAGAACCTCGCTACGTCAACATCAACTTGGTTATAGTGTTAACTACCAACAACTACATCACTAGTTTGTGATGTAGTGATGTAGTACCTACATCACTAGTTTGTGATGGCTGCCATGCTCCTTGCATGGCCTCTCTGCCACATTTGTCAATGTTGTGCTCATGTACATGCGTTGCTGCATGTGGTATGTGTGTCACTGTTTTGTGCACTCATGTGGCCAGCTGTGTTTACAAAAAAAAAAAAAAACACCCCAGGTCCCACGTCTCTCGGCACTGTTCGAAACCAAAACTGTGACCAGGCGCTGTAGACACATCTTCAAAAATGAGCCGTCTCACACTCAAGCAAACGAGGTTTCCAGCTGTGATAAGAGGGTCATTAGCCACTTAACAGCAATTGAAAAAAAAAAAAAAAATACATGATGCAAATTTTTTTGTGTCAGTACTCCTTTAAAGGGATACTGAACAAAAATTTTAAAAACTGACAAAAACATCGAAATTCTACTCGGAAGACGCCACTGTTCCGATAAACAGAGTTTATTTCACATATTTCTGAGCAGTTGGCTGTATTTTTGGTGGATTGTCAGCGCGCGGCAGCTGCACGCGAGCGCAAGCCATGACGTCTGATTCTCCCTGGCGCATGCAGGGTGCACGTGCTGATGTCCTTCTCTTCCTTTTCTCCACCCCCTCCTTTCATTCTCCTCTCTCCCTTCCACAAAAGCGCTGATGCCTTACCCCGGCCGGGAGCATTGTTCGTTCCCGTAGTGCTTCGGGGAAACGTAGTGCGAGGTGAGCGGGTTGAGAGGCGCGGGCGACGGCTGGCATTGGTGAGATACCCGTTTCCGGCGAGTTTCACGTCACACCCTCTTGTTCGCAGCGCGGCCGCTAGATGCGACGATTTGTGAAAAACTCATTAAATTCATTATTTTCCTCTAGTTTCTGCCTGAAATGAAGGTTGTGTCTATTGATTTGAGCCCCAATCTTTCAATCTGGCTGGAAATCTTGGCGGCAAAAATTTTGTTCAGTATCCCTTTAAAAGATTACGCTGCCCATAAGTAATTTCTAATTTGTTAATTTGATTGGCCTATACATATGCCTGATATAACTGATATGCATTACCAATGCATGAGAATACCATTTGCCTCAGCTCGTTGGTTGCATACAACTTCGTTAGTGCTTTCAAGCATTAACGAGGTTGTATTCTCGTTCTCGTTAGTGCTTTCTCCTTAAAGCACTAACGAGAACAGAAGAGAGGTGACAAACTGCTGTTGTCTTTCCTTCGTCCTTGTCGGTGATTTCTGCTGGACATCCATCTTATTATTAGGGGCGTGCAAATATTCGAAAATTTTCAGTAGTGAATCGAGTAGCATTCTTTTCGATTCTATACTCGAATCGAATAGTACATGTTTGAAATACCAACTATTTTTCTAATAGTTTTCGAATAATCAGCACAAATGGGACATCACTAAAGTAATGAAACCTTGGAATAGTAAAGGTCATTGTTCGTTTTTTAGTCACTAAATTACCAGTATGCATGCAGCCCAAGGTTTTACGACACTACCTACACTATAATGCTTACCGGATAGTTTTTTCCTAGAAACTCCACTCTTACTCAGTTTTTACACTGCTGCAGATGCTTCGCTTTAATCAGTTGCTTTCTTCATGTAATTACTGAAGGTGGGGAGTACGGTTACATTCAGCTTCATGAACAACAACAGACTCAGGTGTTGTGTTTGCGTTAATCGTTCTTGCCGATACAGGTTTCAACACTGATATTTAGTATATGCTTTTGATACCAAGGTCCACATTGTAATGACAGGTTTATCTGTTTCATTACATAATTCGCTGTATGCGTGGTCTTTGGTTCAAAATTGTTTAGACTTTATGTCTCAATTTTATTTAAAAACTGGCAACAAAGTATCAAGTTGATTACTGTTGACACTGCTGTATTTCATCCTACATTTATAAAATAGTTTGAAAGCTCTCGCCACTGCTGTATACGATGAGCTTACCTAAGTTTTCATGATTGTGATATTCTTCGGTGAAAGTTTTTGAATACGAATTTGTTTCAAATAAAATGTTGTGGAGTTCTAGAAGTGTTTTGAAAACAGTTGCCTTACTATTTGAAAACTATTTGAAGAGTATTCAATTAGTATTCATATTTGATTCGACGTAATCATTATCCGGTTCGCATGCGATCTGATTCCCAAATTCTCTATTCACACACCCCTAGTTATTATCATTGCTTTCCTGCACAGCAAATTTGCACTGGGGAGAAGCAAGCCTAGTGCAATATGAAAAGAGTTCATTGTTTCAACTAACACATGCATTGTTGCTTGAGTTGTTGCAAACTATACAGCGTGATAATGATAAGTTCAGTGGGAAATAACACAGAAATATAAAGACCATGCTGTTCATTTTTACTTTTTCGTCTTAGTCATGTTAATGTTGCCATGGTGTTCGATGTTGCTTCTTAAACTGCTTCTTCCCTTCACCAGTGCCTTCTCAAATGCTTGTCGCATTCGCCACATTGCTAATTTGTTGCTCACTCTATGTATTCTTCTTTTTCCAAATCTTACGCATTCCAGTCCATCCCATCGGATATGCAGTTTGACCCGAACTCCAACCCACCGTGCTACAGGACACAAGATGAGGTGAGTGTGGCATATTATCAGCTTATTTGGTACCAAGATTCTCCTGAGAAATATTTCAAGGGCAGATGTCTTGTAAGAGTCGGAGGAAGGGGTTATATGCTGAATGTACAAATATTTTTACAGTCAAAACCGTTTATAATTAACTCGAAAGTGCTGCAGAAAGTGGTAGTTATATCAGTAGTTCGTTGTACAGTCGAGCCCGCTTATAACGAACCTGGCGTGACGCGGCATCCGTTCGTTGTATCCCGAAGTTCGTAGTAAATGAAACACAGCTTTAAAAATTTGCAAGTGAAAACGCAACTTATTTTTTTTGCAAAAAGTCCGTTAGGCACGTGTTCCGACAGTGCAGATTCGATAAGGGCGGTCTCCATTTTATCTAAAACGGCAGCGTGCTCTTGGGCGCTGGCTCCACAAAGTTTCGTCTTCGTCGTCATGCTATTCCTCCAAATCGCTCTTGCCGCGCACTTCATTCACAGTGCCGTCATCCGCGCACGGTTCCGCAGTGTCGACATTATCGTCGGCCGTAATGAAATCATCCAAGCAGATGTCCCGCCCTCCCATATCGGGTCGACGGCGCGCTAACAAAAATCGCCGCCGGAGTGGCCCTCGTCGGAAGCTTCAGGCTCGGCCGCTCGGCATCGGGTCCGACGTCGACTAAGCCGGCCTCACGGAAACAGTTGTGCACGCATGTAGCCGTCACTTCCGCCCATGAAGCCTTCTCCATAGCTGAATACAGGGACATCGGAAGCCGCTTTGCAGTTTTAGGCGCCTTGAGATAGCTCGGTTAGAATGGCAGCACTTCTCGCTTCGTGCCATCTGCTAGCGCGGCAGGCTTCCCGTCCGTCATCCCGACCACACACGCACACCAACAGCGAGCAAGACGCGCACATGCGACACACAAGCAAGGAAGCGTGGAACTGCTGTGGGCCCGTTTCTACACAGAAAAAGAAACTTCCTAATTCGAGCCGGCGTTGCGGAGCGGTGGCAACAGGCGAAGGAGTTGCGATAAAGAGGGAAGAGAGGGGAGCAGACTTGCGAGAACGGCGGGAAAGGCGACCTTGAAGGCCAAAACATGCGGTGAGAAGGTAGCTCGGGTAGCTTGCTATGAAACCAACGAAACGCGCGTCTGACGCGTAAGAAAACTTGGGAGAGTGGCCTGCGCGCGCAGAGGTCAGAGAATCTCATTGTGGTGCCGGCTGTTCGCGTGTCAGAAAATTTAGGGCCCGTGCCCGCTCTGTCCACTGCGTACGCGTGTGGAAGGGTGAAAACTGCTGTCACACGGGACGGATTGCGAAATATCGAACTTGCTGAGCCCTGCCGACTCCGTTCGCTGTAACCGATCGGCAGGGCTCAGAGACGTTCGTTGTAAGTGCGATTTTGTGCCATTGAAATAATGTATATTTCCACGGTCACGCGGGAATTGTTCATTTTAAACGAAAGTTCGTCTTAAGTTGGGCCGTTATATGTGGGCTCGACTGTATATATTTTTTTTTCTTTGCATTTTTATTAAAATGTGCTAACAACCCCCTCCGGTGACAAGTTAGGCCTTTTCGCGAGTTAAGCAACACCCGCTGCTTGCTCAGGAGTTAATTAATTTAACTACCTATGCAATGAACTGACGCCATTTCACTGAAACGTGGTACCACCACGTAGAACAGATCATCCCTGGCTAGCTGCGTGCAGCATGTCGCTTACTCGGTTCACAGTCTGTTGTGTGCACGCGTTTGTGCATTCTTCGTACATGATTCACTCCGGACCGTGCACAGGTGTGGATGCCTGTTCGTCCAATGCAACGAAGACAAGTATTTTGAAAGCAATGCACAAGCGCTCTCGCGTGACGCGGCGGCGGCAAACTTGCGAATCGTAGCATGGCGCGCTTGTACCTCTGTCAATCCGCACAGTTTACGCCACACACACAGCCAAGCAGATAGCTGCAGATGACTGTGATAATGTCGTCAGCAATCAGTCATAATGACACGTTCATTGCCAGCCGCCACCTCACCTTCGCTCTTTTCTGATGCTTATTCTTGAAAGCATCGCCGCAGTCGTGCGGGAGTTGTTATCATTAGGCTTGTGCGAATAGTGAATTTTAGGTTCGAAGCGAATAGGGATTTTGGTTGAATAATTTCGAATCGAATTCGAATAGTATATATCACATATTACAAAGAAATATGGGCATATTTGTCATGACCTAACTAACCTGCACAATTTTTTTAAAAATTGAAACAAGGCCTGTGCAAATGCAATTGTCTTGCTTCAAAGGAAGTGGAAACAACTTTAAATAGTAGCAGGATTTGACTTTCGGTAGAATGCAAGTGATAACCTGTAAAACATGTTACGTTTTAAAATTTATTATACTTAGAGCATATAAGCCGGTATAACAAGCTTTTAAACTTAAAAAAATGAATCGATGAGAGAGTAATTTCTTCATTTAACCGTGAAGTGGGGCTTCACGGCAGTGCAGATTTCCCCTATATATGTTTTCATAGCTTAGCACCATTACACTGCAGTGAAACCACCATTACAGGGGGTTACATGCGAACTAATATACATTTGGATAGGTGCTTTCACGGCTTAGCACCCCTCTACTGCAGTGAAACCACGGGTTACATGCAGACTGATATACAGTAAAATCTCGTTACAACGAACACCACATTAACGAACATTTCAGATTAACGAACTTTTAAGAAATCCCGCGCCGACTGCCTATAGTTTCAATGTAAAAATATTTCACTACTACGAACTTCAGAATAACAAACATTTCAGAATAACGATCGTTATTTAATTCCCGTGCCATCTTAACAACACCTCAGTACTACGAACTTATATCCCGAAATGCGAGGATTCTCAGATTTCAGTGCATCGGTCGTGGCAGTCGGAGCTGCAAGGTAGCAGATGACGCAGCGCAAAGAGCGGACGCCCTCCCGCAAAAACCTGAGATGGCGCGGGACAAGAAAGACGCGGGCGGAGGGTTACGGAGGCGACGACGCATCAGGTTTTGTAAGCGGAGTGCCGGGGAATATGGGCTCGGAAAACCTGAGACGGTGTGGGAGAAGAGTCAACGCCGAAGTATCGTTGGCTGAAGTGGGCATTTCTTTTCTTTTTTCCTGCTTTTGCGGAGGCGACGGCAACGCATCGCATTTTTCTTGCTTGCTTTATCAGTTGTTCGCGTGCTGCCACCTGTATCAGGCCTCTCCATCTTGTTTTTCTTCTGCGTATTTTATTATGTTGGAAGTGCGTGCCGGCGTTCGTGTTGTCATGAGCTCAACAACTCCTCCTACGGCGAAGAAGCGGAAGCAGTTTTCTTTGAGTGAGAAAGTAGACATTCTTCGTGAAATAGAAGACGGGGAAGAAACAAGCCGTCGTGGCTAAAGAACGTGGAGTGGCGCGGTCGACGATCGCCACGATTCTCAAAGATAAAGAGAAGATCTTCAAGCACCAGCACGAATCTCAGCTTGCCCCATCAAGGAAGCGACTGCGGCTCGGCGATTTTCAGAATATTGACGCAGCAGTGCTCACTTGGTTTACAGACTTGAGAGCACAGAATGTACCCGTGTCATGGCACTGAAAAGCTGAAGCCTCTTGTGATCGGGAGGTTTTCGATGCCGTGCCAGTATCGGGCAAATCAGCGTGCCTGGATGACGCGAGCTGTTTTCCGAGTGGCTGCTGACGGTAGACGAAAAGATGAGGAAGGAGGGGCGGCACATTTTGATGATCGTTGACAACTGCTCGGCGCACATTGTGAACATTCGGCTTACTAATGTGCATCTTGAGTTCCTGCCGCCGAAGTGCACATCAATACTTCAGCCACTGGACCAAGGAATAATAAGGAGCGTGAAGTCGCACTTCCGGAAGCACCTTGTTCAGCGGCTGCTCATAAACCTGCGCCTACAGCGCTCGACAGCCATCAACGTCCGAGAGGCTGCGGAAATGCTCACAGGTGCATGGTGGAGCGTCACATCCACCACCATTCAAAACTGCTGGAAGAAGGCCGGCCTGATAACAGATGGCCAACCACAAAGTGATGAACCGGCAGCGGAGGGAAGTTCCAGCGAGCTCTGGAGCGAGGTGGCCAAGCAGCTAGCCGTCAATCTCTCAACCACATTTGGACGACTATGTTGAGTGTGACGAGGCGACGAGGACATCAGCGGAGCTTACGACTGATGACATCCTGCAGAGCGTCCAGGGCACAGAGACTCGGGATGAGGATTGCAGCGATGACATGGACGACGATGTCACGGTAGCACCCGAAGATCGCGACGAGTCCGTGTCGGCAACAGATGCGTTGGACTACTTGAGGAAACTCCGCATATTCATAGAAAAAAGCGGCACAGCGACCGAAGCAGTGCATAAAAATGCGGACGGTCTAGAATCGTTCGTGATGCAGAGTTTGTGCTGCACCTGTCAAAAAAAGATCGCGGACTATTTCAAATAAACGTGCCTTGTCTGACGTTTACGTGTGCATTGTTGTGAGAAAGCGAGTTCCAGGACGTACCGTTGCAAAGCTAGGGACGTTTGCGTTACTGAAATGCTATTGTTATGGTAAATTTTCGGGGTTTCACTATAACGACCTTTCAGAATCACGAACATTTTTCCGCGGTCCCCTGAAGTTCGTTATATTGAGATTTCACTGTACTTGAATGTAAACATTTCGACAGAAATGTCTGGCTGGGATTGAATGATTAAGAGGTTGAAATGGCTCCAGCCAAGTTTAGAGAGAGCCCGACTTTTCGGGACCGATTCGGTCCCTTCTTCAGAGGGTGACTAGGTTGGTCGTGGAAGTATCTCCTCGTCTTTTTTCATCACGGCTCCGGGTTTCCCTTTCGACAATGAACAATGCCCTCAGTGTACGTTCACGGCCTCCGAAACGTGAGGGAAAGGGAAACCCGGGCCGTGGTGGAAAAAGACGAGGAGATACTTCCACAACCCAACCTAGTCACCCCCTGAGGAAGGGACCGAATCGGTCCCGAAACGTCGGGCTCTTTCTAAACTTGGCTGGAGCCATTTCAACCTCTTAATCTTAGACTAATATACTACGTACATGTAGATAGGTGCTTTCACGGCTTAGCATCCCTCTACTGCAGTGAAACCACCTTTACAGGTGGTTTCATGCGGACTAAAGACCTGGGTAGGTGCTTTCACGGCTTAGCACACCTCCACTGCAGTGAAACCACTTTTACAGGGGGGTTACATGCGGATTAATGTACATCTATTCGTTCGTTTCGAATACTTGAAATTTTCAATAATTTAAATTCGAATCGAAGCGAATTCGAATACTGCAATATTCGTTCGAATATTTGAATCATTCGAATATTCGCACAAGCCTAGTTATCATAGATCGACCGGTCTCCGCTGTTACCGAAAAGACGAGAGACTTTTGGCGGCACATTGTGGCATCGACGAGTTGGGGGTCGCAGTGAATTTTTCTGCGACCAAAAGTTACCACTTCTCGCATGTATGGCTTCGTGCATTCCAAGGCATTGTTTGGTTCATTGTAGGCGGTCGTAGACGGAAAGAACGGTGTCAAAAAAGGTTGCCATGCGAAAGCTGATCGCAAGTCTTCATGCTGCCTCCTATTTATTTTTTTTCTTTTTTCGTCACTGCCATTCTGCCACTAAAGAAACGCCTGGAAAGTGAGCGACATCACTCGCAGCGCCCGAAATCTACGTGCGGTGCTTGCTGCGATCAATATCTTCATCCAGTAACATCTACTGTCGGGCTAGTTAGTGCATAGCTAGGAAGGAATTCATAGGCACAGAACAAAGAACGTAGACAAAGAATGAAAAAGGGACACCAACAAGCGCACACTCGCAACTGATTTTTATTGAACCGAAGCTTAGATTCCACACCCTCACACATGTGCACACCTAAAAAAAAAAAAATGACGACAACAAAAAATGCACCAGGGCCTATCATCACAACCTATTAGCTAAGAAAGCAAACTCCATTTTCAAACAGACACAAGGACGGGATGCTGATGCATTAATCTCCAATATGCTTAATATACCGGGTGTTCAAAGTTAAGCTTTATGGTTTTATTAACATTCAGCACTGGGAAGAATATGAAAACCACCTTTGCAGATAAACTATATATTTAGGGGGGACACGAGATGAGACAATAATTATTGCTGTCAGGTGCCCAATTAACTAAGATTCAATAATTAACTTTTTAGTGACTGCAGCAAGAAAGCATGTTTGTATTGAAAAGTTTGAGGCAGTCGCGTTTATACACAGTTCCATTTGGAAGAATTCTTCTAACATGTCTGTGCTCCGAGATATCCCGCTGCAAAGTTTAATTGTGGTTTACGTGATTACGCATGCAAGACAGTCAGCAGTGGCGCAAACTCCTCCCCGGTGTGCCGTGGCAGTTGCGTGCATCGTTTAGTCTGACAGCGGGTAGAAGGCACAGGCAAAGATGATAACGGTTACCCTTTTGCTACTGGCTGGCGATAGCAAGCAACGACTGTTCATCACATCAGGGGCGGAACATTGCGCTGATCCACAGCGCCCTGCATACGTAATCACGTAAACCACAATTAAAATTTGCAGCGGGATATCTCGGAGCACAGACATGCTAGAAGAATTCTCCCAAATGGAACTGTGTATAAACGCGACTGCCTTCAACTTTTCAATATAAACATGCTTGCTTGCTGCAGTCACTAAAAAGTTAATTATTGAATCTGAGTTAATTAGGTGCCTGACAGCGATAATTATTTTCTCACTTTGTGTCCCCCCTGGATATATAAGTTATCTGCAAAGGTGGTTTTCATGTTCTTCCCAGTGCCGAATTTTAAGAAAATCATAAAGCTTAACTTTGAACACCCGGTACATTGCCTCTGATTACCAGCTTACAGTTGGCTTTAACTAGGTCTTGCCCCCCACGGTCTTCAGGAAAGCTTCAAGTGGCAGATTTCCAGGCTTGTTTCGGCTGGCTTTCCTTATTTTGTGTTGACTTCAGTGTGTGAAGCCTTGTTGAAAAAATTTCATCGTGAGCCCACCAGTGTTTCAGAAACAAGCGAAAAGACCCAGAAAAAGTGCCCTGTTGTCATTCCCTGTGTGCATAGAGTGGCTCATTCTTTGAAGAACATGGCTTCTCGCTTTGAGGTCCTTGTCGTGTTTTTTGGCTCCTAGGTGGCTTTCTCGCATTTGTGCTCGATCATCTTGCGCACCAAGTGCTGAGTGTATCAAGAAGCACACCAAAAGCTTTTTGAAGTGTTCTGTAGGCGTTGTGTATAAGATTTCCCTAAGTTGCGGCAAGGCGTACATCGGCCAGTTGTGCTGTTGTATAAATGATCGCCTAAGAGAGCACGCACTGTCACTGAGAAATGGCGCAGGTTCGCACCTGCCACATCATTGCAAGGAGTGCTCGTGCAAACCTTTGCTGAACAGCACGTGTATTTTACGAAGAAGCAAAGACAAGGTAGCACGTGAACTAGCAGAGGAGTGCCTATCTCACAAGGCGGTAAAGGGGCTTAGCGTGATGACGAGCGTTTGGAAAACTTATTCTACCCACTTTTTATGTTCAAAAACGGTTGAAAATGTCAGAGTGAAGGAGGTTAACCACAGTTGTACCCACTCCTGTGAAAGCAGAACGTTGAGTCTAATGAACAGTTTGCAAGAAGAGCTGTCGGCATTGCTGTCGCTTCACAGCATTGCTAGAGAGGGAACTCCCACCTTTTTAGAGGCTCCTCAGATCGAAAAACTGCTTAAAAAAATGTCCACACGCCTTTAGAATCAACCGCTGCAGTTTAACCCCTACCAAGGGCGAGCTTTTTGTTGCACCGTAAAAAACTGGGTTGAGAAAAATTGTTTGTCAGCCCCTTTAACCGACCCCTCGTGCTTGGTGAGAAAACAAATTCCATAAACATAAAAATGCAACCTGTAGTCGTATTAGCCAAATTTTGTAGCCCTGCGCGACACATGGAGTTCACAAGCACAGCACAAAGTTGACCTCTTTCTGAACATGCCTTTTGGAAACAAAGATGTCTTCCTTCCAGAGGGCTGGTCATCAGCTGCTAACATGACGAAATTTGGCAGATTCCCTATGAGAACTTCTTTTGGCCCATACAGCATAATATTATTGAATGGAACCTGAAGGGACCAGGAAAATATGTTCCAGATGATGGAAGTTTTGGTTACTGAGAGAGATGTGTAGTGGTGTAGCTGCCCAGCACGAAGCCAACCATATTAGAAGCAGTTCCATTTAAATACAGTAGACTCTCATTTAACCCCTTAAGTGCTTTGGATGAGCAGAGCTCGTCCTAGCGAAATAGGTACTCCCCTTTAGCGTTCAGGACGAGAAGCGCTCGTTTGGGGCTTAGATCGTGTGTCATCCACTAGATGGCAGCATTTACTCGACAATTTAGTTTTCTCCTGCGGCAGCAGTGCAGTTTTTGTGTGGGAAGATGGCGTGCGGTGGCGGCGACCTATGCATAGCTGGCCCGTCAACACAAAAAAGAAGCATTTCATTTTCATCATCTTCTTCGAGTGATGATGATTCCGATACAGATGTTTATTTTGTGTCCGGAAGTGAAGAAAGCGATGACAGTGAATTGAGCAGTTCCTCCGGTGATGATGAAGACAGCTCGGAAGCGAACATCGCGAGTACTCATCAGTGAAGCCGCTTTGCATTATTCGGTGTTTTGAAATTTTCCACACAGTCCCGAAGCTTTTTGAGTGAAACAGCCCAAGGGTGCTTAGCCTACACAAGTGAAGAAAGAATTGGTGTCTGCAACTGTTTTCATTATAAGGTTTTATTTTTATTAGCAGCAGGTGGCTGGTTTCCCATGTATTGTTCAGAAATAAACTTTATTGTGTTGATTTGACTAAGTATGTGGTACAAATATTTTTTCAACATCGACTAGCTGCTTTTTAGCACAATCAGATTCGAAATCAGCAATAAAAAAATAGACACTTTTGGTTGGGAAATTTTCAAAAAAATAAAGCACTTAGGTTAATGGAACCTGAAGGGACCAGGAAACTATGTTCCGTTTCCCAGGAGTTCTGTTTACTGAGAAACGAACAAGGGTGGAGGGTTCAGGTACAAAACCAACATGTAACAACTTCAAAGCGCCAAAAACAAGGACAATGAAAAAGAGTGGACACAACGAGCGTACCAAGCATATCAAAGGCAGCTGTTCCATTTAAGCAGCAGTTCCGTTTAAGATATTTTCGTTAACTGGGGGTCTACTGTATAACCTTCTAAAAATTGGTACCAAATCAACACTGACAATGGTGGGCTTTATCACGGTCTTTCGAGCTTAGTTATCAAGCCCATAATATTACTGGAATTCGACAATTTTTATCATTTGACGAGAATTTTTTTTTTTCATCACTGGAATTTTGGCAGGACCTGATCTGTCAGCAATTCTATTTAGGCAATTGCCATTTACTAAGAGTCTCTTGTAGCAGACATTGGAGCAGTGTGATGGTTGGATCATAACGCTCGCCCCTGCTCTTGCTCAATGTATATATTGATGCAGTCAACTAAACAAGCTGTATTAGTTTGAGAAATTTGTATTTCAAACTTCGTTGACAGTTATGCGCTGCTGAGAGAAACCGTCTGTTGTCTGCTCACACTTGGCCATCGCTGCGCAGCGGGAACGAAAGGCAATGCTGTAGGTGGGGTCATTGCGCCACTCCTCCGATGTTGAGCAGGTGTGGGAAAATGAACTTTGCGCTTGTAACACCTCTGTTCGTGCTACGTCTTTTTCAAACGTTATTTCAGCAGTATATTTCTGCAAGGCACTTTGCTCATTGCGAAGTGGTTGTGTTACTTCACAAAGAGGTGCTTCATGGCCCCTTTAATTTTGCATGTTGAATGGCCTACTAGCATCATGACCTGACGTGATGTTCACATTTCAGGACATCATCATCCAGCAGGACGACGAGATCAGGTTGAAGATAGTGGGCACGAGAGTGGATGCGTCGGACATCGTGAGTAGCATCGTGTTGCAAAAGTCTTGTGTCGGGGGGCCTGTTGTGAAGAAAAATACGAATCGAGAATTTCTGTTGCTTTTCTTTCATGTCATTGTGCGGTGCAGTCACTGTGGTGATGAAATCTTGTTTCCTTTAATTAAGAACAGTTAAGGTGTGTATCGCAGAAATGAATATTACTGACTCTGCATGCCATCGACTAGCTATCATGTTTGGTGTTATTGTGGATTAATAGGGGGAAAAAAAGGCATGGCAGATAGGGAAAGGAACATATCTCAAAAGTAATTAACTGTTCTTATAGACTTGGCGTATTGACTTAGCATATCTCTCTCAATCGTAACATAATTCGGGATGACAAACAAAAGAGACGTAAGGTGTCACCATGTGAACCATTGCCATCATCTGTGCCTCGCTGCATTTTTCACACCACTAGATTTCGAATAAATGTCACTGGGCTTCAGCAGTGCTTATGGACGGCCATATTGGTCAGGATGAGTTAGATACCTACATTGTAATGCTTCGTTGCAGAAGTTCACAGTTTTGTCTGTTGTCCATGTAATAAAGGGAAGAAAAAAGGTTTAATGCTTGCACTAAGTCGCGCAAAGCTTGGCACAGCGAAGCACGGGCCCGTCAGGCCCGTCACCGCTCGTACTCTCCGTCGACCGACATGTCTAGCTTCGAGGTGCACAGCTTCCTCCTCAGGAGTAAGCACTTTCTTAGGACGCCCCATGACTCTTGACACGGCCGGGCGCAGCCAGGGCAATGCACTATAGAGTGGAAATTGCGCGCTATGTCTCCATTGGTGGGCGTGGCTTAGCCACTGCACATGCGCGGCTCGGCCAGGTGGTGCGGTATCTGGTCGCTAGATGATGTGATGCTTGCTTCCTCTTTCTTTCTATCTTTCTGTCTCTCTCTCTTTCTTTGATGTTTTCTCTGTCTTCTTTTCTTTTATTGCGATAGCAATTATATGGACACTCTCGGCTGGTTTTTGCCGTCGGCGTCGCCGTCATGTTCCGTATATGTATATGTATCTATAGGCACCGGGCGGCCGTCGTACGGCGCCAGCGGCGCCCCTCCCGAAAAGCGGCCCTAGCGGCGGCAGCGAAAGCACTGGCATGTGAAGCAGACGACGCGGAGAAGGCTCTGCTGCTTTCGGCACCGTATTCAAGTTGTAGCGGCGGCGTTTCTTTTTGGACAATTGCAACCTGCACGCTGTTTCGTTTGTCGCCCAAGGCAAAGAGAAGCGGCAGCAACAGTATTTCTTGAACAAAGCACGCAGCGTTCGACTGTCCGACATGTGTTCAGATGATGGGGCCGCTCGTCGGGCTCCAGGGAGACTCTCGCGCAGTCATTTGCGGTCGTGGCAGCGTTCAAGTCGCCAAGTCATCAAGAAAGGATGACACATGTTCTTTTCATGCCTTTACACCCAGGAGCACCGTCGGAACGTCAATCGACTAGGCTTCTTTGCGTGGTGCTGTGCTTTTATGCGTTTGCTTTCGTTTGGAGGCGGACCAGAGGCACGATGCCTCCTCCCTTTCGGGACTGCAAATGAGACCGGCCCGATTGGCGAAAGTGTTGTAAAATAAAGATCTTTGTATTTTAACTGCCAAACTCTCTGCTCCTCACTGTAGAGCTCCTGGCGGGAAGGCGAGTACTGACAGCGCACGTGCACTAATGGCGATACCAGTTACACTGCATTGCGGCTTTCAAGGCTTGACCAGCCGGCGTACACGTTTTCATGCGTTTGCTCTAGAGAAGGGTCACCGCTTGCACGAAGCTGGCCACGTGCTTGACATCACGGAACATAAAAGCGACAACGACTGCAAATTGCTTTGCAAGTGCACCCCGCAGACGAAGTTCAATGTGATAAGCTACGATGTGGAGCTAGATCTAGGTATCCCCATTCCTATTTCTATTTTAAACGCAAAGCATTTCTTATCTCTATCTATAAATGCCTCTATCTCTCTATCTAGCCGCCTACGTCTGGGCGCTCTCGTGGTCGCCTCCTTAAGTGGACATTAACCAAAATTGGCATAGGTGGGTACGAAAATAGGACGAACATGGCTGTCTGGTTGTGATATGGTGGTATGAGTAGCGCGAAAATCTTTCCAGTCACGTGCGGCACATACCGGGCGTATACCACGGGCCGCGGGATGTTGGTATGAGGCACAGGTGATTCACAGTGGATCTACCCAGGAACGGCGAGAACAGACATTGATAATTTAAGCGGGTGCATGTCCAAAAAATCCGGCATCAGCCACGTGAACCCGACGTATGCAAAGAATAGAAATCCAGATCCCAGCAGGAGTCGAAACCAGGTACTCTGAGCGGATATCAAATATTCTACCACAGAGCCAAACCATGACTTGAAATTACTTTTGAAAAGATCCTATGCGCAAGAAAAATGTCGGTGCAACCAACGTCAATTGTGGTTGCAGTGCTGACTATCTAATTTCATGACAAGGTAATAAACATTACTCATGTACTCATATGAAACAGACGTTACGTCGGCTTAACGCCAACCTTGGTTTTATTAAGACTTCTTGTTGGGCGAGTGTGTTAACATCAAAGGGGTACATAGTAGCGGAAACTTAGAAATATACACGAGAAAAGAAGTAGAAGGGAGCAGAAAGGCCGGGCGCTCCCTCGTACTTGTTTTCTCGTGTCTTTATTTTCTAAGTTTGTGCTACTATGTACCCCTTTGATTTCAATGTTGGCTCCGCTTTTATAACCGTCAGATAAACATTACATATGTGCTCCTATGACTCTGCAAGCTATATTCAAGCGTTGCTCCCCGGAACAGTACTCTGACCAACGCTACGCGTATGATATTCCCAGCATCGGCACGAAATGTGAATCGCACCGTAGCGTGCGCTTCGTTTCAATAACACTGACGTCTGTTCTCTAACATGAGCACTAACATTATGTCAGACCACAAGTTAGCCATTAAACGTCAGTGTAGTCGTCATGCTTAGTAAGCACACTATGTGCACACTACTCCATCTACAAAAACACGTCGATCCCCTCGTTACGCGTGACTTAAAGCTAAAAAAAAAATGCAGCATAGACTCGCTGATTCGCATAAAATCGGTTCCCACAATACCTGGGATCTGCCGAATTTTTCCTAATACTTTGTTATTCTGTCTATACGTTAACACTGTCCCCTAACATTAAAAAAAATAGAGCGTACGTCTCCCATTCCCTTTCCGTCTTTACTGGACGCTTCACCGATTGCACTTGTTCCTCAATTGTAGTTTTTCACGCCCCCGTTCCTGTTATGTTTTCCATTTATTTTCGATCCTTCGCCGACCTTTAAGATATTGTAATCTTCAGTCTTCGCTCACACATAGATTTCGGCAGCGCACGACACAAGCGACGAGAGCACAATGAAGTGAAACCAACATCCAGCCCGCGCCCCCGCAGAAAGCGCCTGTGCCCGTCTCGGCGCCCCCCATGCCATTAGTTCTCCGTTGCCACCGAAAGAGGCGCCGCCAGTCCCCGCGCCCGGTGCCTATATATTTGTAAAAGCCACAGAGAAAAATAATTCAGAAAAATGTTTCCGACGCACGGCATTGAATGAGGGACCTCTCGCTCCGCAGCGCACGGCGTTAACCGCTGAGCCATCAAAGCGCATGTCCTTCAACGTTCAAACGGCGAGCTATTTATATACACCACTTACCAATGGCGATCTGGTGCACCAATCTCGGGGGAAATATCAGCATGTTCTCAGCATTACCAGCGAGATGGCGAGATGGAGCAAAGGGCGCGCTCGGCTTGAGCCCACTCGTTGCGACGCGCGCTCACGCGCTCATCTCTCACGCGTACTTTGCCCCGCAGGAAGTAGACGCCCCGGCGCGCGCGCGCACCCTTATCTCACGGTGCGGGAGAATTGTACATCTTGTGCTTTCATCAGAACGATCGCGTTGTAGTCACCGAGCGCATGAAGGTCACTTTGCTCGCTGCAGAGTCCCCGTTTGCGAAATGAGGGCGCTTTTCAAACACAGCGAAGTAACAACTGTGACACTTGTTAGTTCACGCTCTTCTGTACCTGTGAGTACGTTTCGTGCATCATTTTTGTTTGAGCAGCATGTTAAGTGTCGAGCTGTGAACGTTCTTAGTTCGCTCTCGTCCTGTGAGTGCTGTTTTCGTGCGTCATGTGTGCGTGAGTCACGCGCTGTACGTTTAGATCTGCTTGCCATTCTTCTCTTGACATTCCAATTTGTTGCTATCGCATTCATTGCTTTGCCTTGCGGCGAAACTGTGACTTTTTCTTCTGCATTTCTTTATCATTCTTCTGTGCAATGCTTTACTTTTCCCTCCTCCTCGTCATGACATCTCTCCTCCTCACACTCACTTCTCTTTCCCACCCCCCTTGCTACACTATACCATACAAAGCTATGTTATGCTCTACTAGTGTGCCTGGATAGCGGAGTTGTTAAGACGCTTGCCTTCTGATCGAGGGTATGCACGTTTGAATTCTGCTTTGTGAAGAATGTTTTGCAAACTTTTGAGCACGCGAAATGGTGTCATCAGGTACAGTCAACTGCCGATTTTTCGGACGCCCGATTTTTCGGACATGCTTGAAAATTCGGACGCTTTTGTGGCACTTTCACAAGCCCCATAGACATCAATGTATAAGAACGTCTGAAATTTCAGACGCGGAAACTCTTCGGCGTCCGATTTTTCTGACTTTTTGCCCCAATTTCTGGTCGGAAACGGCATAAAGCCCCAACACCTCTGCCGCATCTATCGTCTCGTAGGTTTGAACTAGCGCTTTCGCGAGTCAGTCTGTTTTCGGCTGTAGCAGTGTCCGAAAGTCGGCTTTGCCGCAATGCTTATGTGTTATGGGGGTGAAGCAAATAAAAAATACGAAGGGGGTTACTAGAGCTGTGCACGGGCCGTATTTACGAGCCCGAGCCCGGCCCGGGCCCGCAGGACTGCATTGATGGCCCGCCCGAGCCCGACGCTACAAGGCTGCGAGCCCGCCCGGTCCGGCCCGACATACAATAACAAAAGCCCGGAGGGCCCGGCCCGGTGCGTCCCGTCATTATGTAGGTTTGCTGCGGAGACAAG
This sequence comes from Rhipicephalus appendiculatus, assembly GCA_030522465.1. Lineage (NCBI taxonomy): Eukaryota > Metazoa > Arthropoda > Arachnida > Ixodida > Ixodidae > Rhipicephalus > Rhipicephalus appendiculatus. The sequence continues at coordinate 13,471 of JALIZH010008579.1, read as the reverse complement.
ATATCGCTTTCCGATTGTAGTATATTATTCAACATATCAAAGTGAAACATAAGCAAGGGACATGTGACAGTCAGTATATTCGCCTCGAGATCTTTGAGTGGCGCCCCTCTCACGTGTGACGCTAGGGAGAGAACTTGGATGCAGCTCTTCGCGCGCGCTCTGCGCGAAGGCTGCTCGACGCTGCCGGCCTGTCTATCGTGCTCGAGTTATTGAAACATTGGTGGGCAAGTTCATAAAGCAATTTGTACTGAATGTTCAAGCAAAATGCCCAGCGAAATCGAGCGGAGTTGCCGTGGGGGAGCACGTTCTGTGTCGATAGTTCCTGGTGTCGTCTGCTAGCCATCCATGTGTACATCTGCTTCTGTGGTGAATTTTTCTTTTCGCGACTGTTCTATGTCCGTGGCGCACTCAAAATTAATTTCCTGTCCGTTTTCGATCACTGACTTCAGCGTTCGGGCTTCAGCTTCCATGTCCGCGTTAAAGCGCAATAAATGCATACCGCGTGCTGCGCGGGTTCGGTTGCCAAGCCTGCTCCTTCGGTTCAATTCCCATGTTCGGAGCATGACAAACGACGTGTGATGTCATTCAAATCAATTAAATGGCGTTGCCGGCAACAACGTTTGATTAAATCCACATTTTTCTGCTGTGTTAGCGCGTCGTAAGTACTTTAAATTAAAACACGAAATAAACAGGGTGCATCTAAAAGGGGATGCACGACAGTGATATGAAATATTGGTAGGTTGTCCGGAGTGATTTTCTTTTTTTTTTCGTGCAACATATTTTAATCCTTATGTTAATAAATCGACGTTTGTTCACTCGTTCATGGTGGTCTGAAAGTATGCTGAACAGAATTAGTGTAATCATACTAACGTAGATAAATACAAAGCTTTCGCATCTAAAGTCGTAAGAAGATGAACGAAGGTCAAACAGCGCTTAAAAACGGGGACAAGAAGGGACGACACACGATGCGCTCGTGTGTCGTCCCCTTCTTGTCCCCGTTTTTTAAGCGCTGTTTGACCTTTCGTTATGCTTTACCAACAGGCCCAACGTCGATCACTTTTGTCGTAAGAAGATGTATTTGCAATAAAATACAGACTCAACGGTCGACTCCTGATAGGGCTTGGTGCGATCACTGTGCTTTTTTAAAAAGACTCGAGTTCCTTATGCATTTGCCCAAGTTGACTCGAAGGCGAAAGCCATCTTTTTCTTGAGTCGATGTATTGTTCCTTTGCCGCCCCCTCCGAATGCTTTCTGGACGTAACGCAGTTTTGCACTGAAGCCTTCTACACATCACCTGGTTTTGCATCGCCTCCGAGATCGGCCCACCAATCACGGAGGCAATGCAAAGCGACGATGTCATGGGATGACGTAATCATGTGACATGACGTTATGACGTCACAAATTTTGGCGGTCTGGGATGTCATGATGACGAGATCATGTGATGAATTTTCGCATCACTCATGTTGACGCTGGCGACGGGGACGCCGACGGTCAATTTTCGCATTTGATGAGGAATCTAAGGCTCTCATTTTAAAATATTCAATCTTGTTACAGCACGGTAAAAAATAGCAATAACCAGCCACAGGGGCCAAAAGAATGGTGGGAAAGAGCTCTCTTTCTCCTCTTCCTGGACACCTTCGCCGATTTTTCCTACTGTTTACCAAGCTGTACTATCGGTGTCAAATGAAACGCGAACACTGCAGCGGATCACTTTGCCGAAGCATTAGAAATATAGTGCGCGCCATCCTGTCATCACCATTGACAGGCTCGCACAGTCGATTAGGCGGTACAGCGCGATCGAAAACACGAATGTGGCTCATGAGCGTATCTATCTCTAATCATAAGGGTCGAACTGTACCACGCGCACCACTGCTGGCGCTTTCATTGCGAGCGATCTTATTTGCATCCAGCTCGCACAATCTGTGCTAGTGGTCCGCAATAACCCGCTGGTCGATGAAGTTATCGATTTCATTTTGTCGGCTGTTGTGTCTACAATTGGGAGTGGAGCGTGAATTTTTGTTCAACTCAAGTCACGTTACACAACGCTGATATTTGCGAATAAGCCACGAAATTGATCGTGTTTCGATTTCAAAGCAGCGTAGACTCTCTTTAACTCACTTGGTGGGGGGCGCTCGCGCTTTCATGTAAGCTATTTCAACGCCATCCAGCCCAGTGAGTGATGCTACGAACTCGGCGGCATGGACCTGACTGCGATGGCTGTGGCTATACAGAAGATATGTTAAATGTTAACATTTCTTAAACTCCTGTAATGCTAGCAGTCATCTCAAGAAACATCATTAGAGGAAAATGCAGCTAGTAGTCGAAGAACGCCGTGCGACGCGAGCGAAATATAATGAAAATGCTGCTGTTTTATCCAGAGCGTAGCAGACGACGAAAGCCGAATCCCCGCCCTTGCGTCACCGGAGCGCCGTTCGCAGCGCCGCCATCGGTGGCACACGAGGTGAATACACAGACTACGAGATCACTTGTCAAAATAATACGCTGTCCAATCATTCGGACTTCAATGAAGTGCGGCGTTCCTGCATCGCAACTTCCGCCGCTCCTGAACCTCCGTTCGCTGCTCGCACTGGTAGCCGAAATTACCAATATCTTTTTCTCAGGCATAGCAAACTTGGAATATTTAGACTGCTTGTTCTTCCAGAAGTTTAGCACCTCAGATGCAGGGCAGGGGGATGGTGGATGTAGATAATCACAATGGTCATCTTGCGTGTTCATCGCTACGTGCAGGAATAATATTCCACCACAGCGTCTATATTTTGGGCTGGATACAGGCTTTGCACCTGGCTCGGCCGGCCCGATAAAAAAAATTAAGTGGCCCGAGCCCAGCCCTGGCACGAGATGAGAAAACTCTGGCCTACCCGAGCCTGGCCCGCAGGCCGGGCCGGGCTCGGGCTCGGGCTTTGGGCGGCCCGGAGCCCGTGCGCATCTAGGGGTTACTATCACGGCGTAGTGCGGCGATGTCGTTACGGATAAACACTGGGAATGCATGGAGGCGTGATGGCGGCAGGTGGCAAACTCGCCAGTACGACTTAATCACTGACAATTCTTTATGATAAGCATCTTCAGCTAACTGCTCGGTAGTGCATGAGGTCCAGCGCAATTGTAAGCATACTGCACGCTTTTAATGGGCGACAACCCGAACGCGCCGCGCCGTTTGTGTTGCCTCTTTGTGCGAGACTGCTAAGTGCTCTGCACAGACGTGTTGCTTTGAGGAACGAAAGCCGCATCGCCGCGCCCATGTGCGGTCAGGAATTCAGTTGGCATAACGAATACATTCACGGCAAACACGTGCGTACACTGCAGCTAGCAAGTGCCCCGGCAGTGACGGAGTCTGCGGACTTGGCGACATGTTGCACACAACTAGGAACGATCAGCTGCACACGGCGGTGATCTTCGTCCAGTAGCGCATAGTTTACGTGCGCACACGAATAGGGAAAAGTCGCACGATCCACTCTTCCGCCACAGCCTCTGTGTTTCGCGTCATCGTTCCCAAACGCCCCCATGTGAGAGAGCCGTAACTTAATCCGCGCTTTGGTGGTATCGGCACAATAGTTAAGCGGGCTACGCGGCACGTACCGAATGTATACACAAGAGCCTGGGCGTCACCAAAATGCCCGATAAGTGTGCTGGGAGCCATTAAAGCTATTTCGGACATGGGTGGCGATTTGACCACTTGAGCGGAATAAAAAAGCATGAATTCGTTTTTTCGGACGATTTCGCAGTCCCTAGGCAGTCCAAAAAATCGGCAGTTGACTGTATATGAAATAACACATACAGAACATAGAGGTGTGGACATATAGACATTTTGGTGCGCTATGACTAAAACTTCCTGATGCATACAGTACTGCTGCAAAGACGACACACTGGCTTCCTGGTTACTAAAATGTACTTAGACGTTTGCCATCATCTCAGATCTAGCTCCACGAAACATTTTGTCTTCCTAGTCCTGCTCTTTCAATCATATACCTCACTTATGCCTGTTTTCCTCCCACCTGTAACAATACAAAAACATACAAAACTATTCCACTGTAATGTGAGTGTTTTGCTAAAAAAAGGTTCCATGTTCGGAATACTGGAACACGGGCATATCTGTTTACTTCTGGAGAAGATCATCCCAGCTGGGATCATAGAGCAAGGTACTATCCGCGTCAAATGAAACCCGAACAGCGGCAAGCATTCGCAGTGGTATAGTGCGCGCCGTCCGGTTATCACGACGGACAGGCGCGCATACATGCGCAGTGCTGCTGAACCGGATGTGCGCGCCTGTCCACGGTGATAACTGGACGGCACGCACTATACCACTGCGAATGCTTGCTGCTGTTCGGGTTTCATTTGGACGCGGATAGTACTAGTATATCCGTCCGTTCACGGTGTCTTCATCGGACGGTGTGAATGTTTTCATAAACATTCAGTAGCTTGAGTGACAAAAGGTATTTAGTGTATTTCACCAAAGTTTAGTATTTCTTGCTTTTACTCCAGTATTCCTTTTATTTGTATTTGAAAAGCAGCATGTTTGCTAATGCTCTTGTTGCACGTCAGTACTATATTGTGAAGTTGTATGTGTTATGTTTAAAACTGTTTGATATGGATATTTCCACTCCTTAGCAGTGCTCTTTTGTTTTCTATGTTTTACAGTTTGCCATCGGCACACTGATGGACGACTACCTCGGTGAGTGCTTGCCATTTTCACCAGGATTATTTTGTGTTATCGCTGCTTTGCAGCTTGCACAGTCTGTACTGTAGCAAGCTCTTGGGCATTTCCACGCAGTTTTTGCTGCCTCGGGTAGACTAATCATGCAAGAACAACAGCACTAAAAAAAAGACAAGTACCAAGAAAGACCTGACACATGGGCTGACTCAGTTGAAAATTTATTTGAAGGCACATGCTCACAGATATAAAGCTGCCAACCCAGTCACCTAGTCTCTTTCTTGATCCCTGTCTTTTTTAGCGCTGTTGTTCTTGCATAATGAATTACCACCAAAGATAAGTACACAGAGGAAACACTAAGGAATATACAAAGCAGCAATATGTATATGTAAATAAGCTTGAGGCATGTTGCAGTCAAACCCCCCTCAGTAACGAAAGTCCCCATGAACAAAATTCTTGCAGCAGCAAAGAAATCGGGCGTCCCTAGAGCACGTTTATACAGTTCAATGCATTTGCCCCCTCTCGACAGCAAAGAGATTTTAAAACACACTTGTGCAATAACTTGTTTCATGGAGTGATCCACAATGTTTTTTTCAAGCCATGAGCTAGTTGGGAACCCAGAAGTTCGAAAATTGCAGCATCGCTCATTCTAGAAATTGGGCACACACGTTTCCGCCAACAAGCATCAGTGCAACCATTGCTCCTTACATTCAGTCGGTTGATGATGATATCAAGGAAACTTTTTCTCGCTTTGAACAGTTTTTTTGCTAATGCCTGTGTTGACGACTAGGACGGCAAGTGACGACACCCACGAAAGTGACGTCATGCCGTCAGACATTTTGTAGACTGCCTAGCTGCTTGCTGCCGCGTGTCTCTCCGTGGGCACGCAGAGTTCCCCCTGCACTTTGCTTACCTGCAGCGTCATTTGGCATTTTTTGAAAGATGCGGGCTCCTGTTAAAAAGGGCAACTTTTTGATGCTTCAGAGGTCTAGGATCCTTCAGAACAAGATCAATGACTTCTTTAAATAAATTTCAGTTGTGAGAAGTAATTGGCGTGCGTGTTTTTCTACTTTCGCGAGCGACAACGAAATTCTCGCTACAAGCGGAAAAAAATCGCTTCCTCGGCGATTGCGTTACTGAGGGGTTCAACTGCATTTAAATACATAGTGTGCAGTTCTTCGTGCTAACAGGAAAACAGACTGAAATCACTGAGAGCATAGCTATTAAGGAGAGATGAAAAGTATAATGAAAGCATTCTTTTCCAAGATCTTGATGTTTTGGGTTTTGGTGGCCATAGCTCTGCACGTGTTACTTATGGTGGCCTCATTGGTCACCCCCTTGTGCACAAGGGGGTGACCTTCGTCCACGGGATCATCATCCACGTGAATGAAGTCATCGACTCTGAGGCCATCTGGAACTTATGTTTCCACGGCACAAAGTTCACTTCATGCATTGGTCAGTGATGGCAGCACTGCACCATCAGCACTGTGGCTCGAGTCGTGCCTTTGGGCAAATGTTCCCCTGTTTCTACTGGATTAGTGCATGATGCCTGCTGACTGGCAGTGTAGCCAGCGTGCTCCGAACAATTTGCAATCATGTCACACGTCACAAATCATGCAGCGGCCACCATCTCGAAACGAATCCATTTGATAGGCTCATTGATTTGTTATTTTTGCTTGCTCTGCTTTCGTTACAGCGACGCTGTGTTAGTTGACCCTGTGTCAGTGTTGCCAGCATTGGCATTCACTAGTCACGGGAATAACGAAATAAATTAAGCCAAACAAATTTTCTTGCCGAGGTGGGGCTTGAACCCAGTCCCTCGCGGTCTGAAGGCAAGTCTCAGAACCCTTGGGCAGTACACCCACGCTTGTAGTACATGAATTTATGAGAAGCATATGAATGGGTTGTACCAACAGTTGTAACACAATTGAAAAGCAGGGCACCTGCTATGGGCACCTCTTTTAAACATTTTCTCAAAATTAAGATAATGGCATAAACGTAGTAGTACTTTTGGCACAAAATAACGGAAATGCTATTCACATTTTTTTTAGGGACTTGCATTATTTGTAAGGTATCAAGGCAAAGTACCTGGGCGTGCAAGAGGGTCATGTAGATAAGAGCGCACACTTGGCAGGGTTCTGGCTGTGCTGGTGGCAAACGACGTGATGTGAGGCGTTCGCTGAAATGCCATTGCCTGTGTCGGCAGGTCACATGATCTCGCTTTCACAAATGAGGTGTAAGCACGTGCGTTTCAAATATTGCAGTGGATTTACACTACGTGATCTCACTATAAATTACGTGATGCAGGGCGTTTGCTAACACACCGTTACCTGAACCAGCAGGTCACGTTATCTCGCTTTCACAAGCGAGGTGTAAACACACGCGTTTCATATCTAGCGGCGTATTTCCAACACCACAATCTCACTCTCCAATCTCATACACTCGTTTGCCTGCAGCTTGAGTGTCAGGCGGTTTTCATGGCATGGAACTGGCTGAATTGTTGTTTTGCTTAAGACACCATCCTAACAAACATGTGCACTTTGTGCCCTGATCATTATTGTGCTGTCTCGTCTCTTTACAGGCCTGAGCTGAACCTGTGGCCCGCTGTTCTTCATATTTCATCACACTCACCCATCATGGTTCCACCCCCTGCAGAGGAAATACAGAGACATCATTCTTTGCATATTACACTTTTCAAAGTTCAAATTTGGGTTGTCATTCAAGAGCATGGAAGTTGAATGGAGAAATCGTGCATTGTTGGTTATTTTTCTTGATTTACATTACTTGCGTATCTCTAAAAAAAAGGTTCCATGTCAGGACTCAGCCGTCTTGAAAAGCTTGCGTTGACATAATTGTGGAATTTTAAATTGTTTTCATCTTTTCTCACTGTTTAATTTTGAATTAAAGCCCTGTTGTACAGAAAGTGAAATAAAGTTTTTGTTGTGTCTGACTTGTTGGCTCCTGCAGAATGGCCTATTTGCTTTTAATTTAGTGTACTCATAAAATGACTTGAGAGTTGAGCTAGCTGGTAGGGATTCACCATGGACGAAAGTAAGGCCTGGGGACATTATAGCCAATGTCCCTGCTCGAATTGTCCATTAACTCACCTGTTTGCGTCGCAATAGGCTAGCCTCCTGGTTAGCCAAGGGGGTAGAGCAGCTGCCCCAGTTAGGGCATCAATCTCTAGTTAGAATTCTAGATCATAACATATTAAAGCGCAGCTCTTAGGTGCCTGTTCTAGCGTTAAGTGGCACTGCCGTAGGTGGCCTTACTTATAGACGTGAAAAAATATGAGAAAAAGAAATGCCCAGGATCGAATGGGATTTGAACCTGGGCCCTCTCAGTGGGAGTTGAGTATTCTACCACTGAGCCACTCTGGTGCTTCAAACTCGTCAGCGAAAAGACCCTATACAGATGTGTTGGGCAAGGAATCGCATTAACCTATATTATATAGCGTGGCAGAAGAGTAAAAAAGATAACAAGCAGTCATTACACAATGCTAATTGTGTAATGAGTGTGTGGTTTAATGCTTCCCACCCAATGCAAACTGCTCACCCATAATTGTTCGTCGTCAGCCACATGCAGCATCAACAAAGTGCACATAATACTGTTCAGTCCACTTATAACGATATCCAAGTGCCAAGGAAATCCCATTGTTATAACCGATAATTGTTGTAAGCGGGTTGACAAAAAAAATAGTCCCGTGAAGAAAAAGAAACGCAAGTGCACCGTCAAGCATCGTAAACAAAACGTAGAATGCACCAGCAATGTCATCTATCGAATTCCACTTTTATGCAGGGGATGCTATGTAGGCCAGACGGGAAGGTGTCTAAATGACTGCCTTCGTGAGCAAACAATGTGCGAAATGCTAAAGAAGGTTTTTTAGCTATGCCGTTCTTGCGGATGCACCCCCCTGTTCGAAAAAACCACAATCATTGTCAGACATCAAGACCAGTGCACTCCCGAAATCATTGAAGCCGCCCCTATTGCGCAAGAAAGTTCATCATGCATCATACGGCATTTGTCTGTTTGTCGACGAAAGAATTATCTTTTTTGGAAGAGCATGTGTGATCATCCCATGAAATCTTATCATGCTTTTAAATTTTTTTTGTATATATTTTCCTTTTGTGTTTAATAAAAGTTCAGTTGAAAGTCGGTGCTTGTCTATGTTGCTTCTTTTGTATGTCCCTGTGTGAATATCGTGCCGTTCCTATTTCATAGTTTTTTCAACTTATTAGCTGGCTGGGAATTTGGAAGTTCGAAAATTGCAGCATTGCTCATTTAACAAGTTGGGCAGGTACTTTTCTGCCAATGCGCATCAGTGCGACCATTGCTCTTTGCATGCATTCGATCACCACCTGCAGCCACTATAGCTGAAGTGTGGAACGAGTTCCGCCTAGTTGATGTAGCGATACCAGACTCTGTTGAACTACATGACCTTTTGTGCTGACGCCAACCTAATCGTGCACAAAGAGCTCAGTGGCAACGCTGTCATTGAAAGTGCATGCAAAGAGTCTAGGAGTGACGACAAGAATAAGGAAAGCAACAAAGCACAAAAAAGGCAAGTAAGTTCACACGAAGTTCTTGATGCTTTTGACATCATTCGCACTTGGTGCCCACGACAAAGACGAAGCAACATGAAACAAAGCAAGACCAATGAGTTCTTTAAATAAATTTGGGTTGTGCAAAGTAATTGGTGTGCGTATTTTTCTATTTTTGCGACAAAATTCTCACGAGAACGAACAAACATCGATTCCCCGTCAATTTCGTTATTGAGGGGTTCAACTGTATGCACTCACTGCTGGACAATAGGTTTTGATTATTTCAGGTTTCTACATCTCCTACATGTGTTTAGAACAAAAAGATTCCCAGCTGACCCCTGTGCGTTCTAAGAATCTGTGCCATACGAAGCACTGAGTGAGGGGCTGCCTCTGCCACATTGTGTGCCTTTGAGCTGAGCTTTACAAGGCAGATCAACATGTTGAAGGTTCAGGAGTTGTGTGCATAATGTGGGCTCACAGGGCACGTCAACTGCACAGTGACACCTAAGGCGTAACATCACCACTTGCATTGGAGCACAGACGTTTGCTTCATGGATGAGAAATGTGTGCTACGGTGCACTGACTACCATATCACAAGCAGCGTTCGTCGCACATTCCTATGGGGCCAAGCTCCACTATAGCTTGCCGAGTTGTACATATGTAATGTTTATTGTACATTGTTATAAGAATATATTGCCAACAGTGCAAACACGGTTGACATTATACAAGCACCATAACCACAATGTTAGACGACCATCAGTACAACTGTTGGTGTAATAAATTTGTTTGCAATCTGTGTCACATGGATGGTGGCCACAGGTCATTGGAGTATGTTTGTCTGCTTTTTTAATGTTTACATTAGAATTGCCAACAGTAACAAATGGTCTGTCTCTCTTGTTTTACCCATGCAAACCGTTCTCTTATAAAATCGTCAATGTCCATTTTGGCAATCCCTGGGCAGATTTATAGACTGTAAAGACTACCATTTCATCAAGTGTGGCTCAGGCCCTCATACCTCAGGTCATGCTATGTGCCACATGTGATGGGGCATGAGAGTTTCATGATGTACATGACAGCCTTGTCATGTTATTCATGTTGCTAGACATCATTCACGTTGGTTACATACCCATGCCATCCTAAGCCAATTTAGGCAAACGAAGTGAGGAAACGACCACGTAGGTGGCTGGATAGATAACTGTTAACCAGATGCAGTCTGTCAGCATGCATTAGGTTTGACAGGCACACAATTTAGAGCTCATATGCACTTCCAGAGTAAGAAAATGTGTGTGCAAACTGTTCATTGCACAGTCTTGTGTTATTGTTAGGTAGGCAGGGGATTCTGCACCTGCTGCCACCTCGTCCTGGACTTTACACACTCATCAACTTTCCATCATCCGACGCCGGCCACTGCAATGCCGTGCCATATGCTTCGAATGATTTTAAAGAAATAGTTGATGAAACGTAGGACTATGTACACTGCTATGGGAAAACGGTAAACCATCCTGTACCTGAGATATACTGACTTTGTTTACAAGCGTTTTTGAAAAATGTATTCGCTGAACCCACAGAAAATATTGTAAATTGAACATGCAAATGATTAACAAGCAAAAAAACAAACAAAAAAAGGACATCTGGAGGATTCCTAAGCATATTCATATGAGATGAGAACATGAAAGCATTTCATTTGGCTGGATTGTTGTTGCGAAGGGGCACTGGAAAGTGGTGCTCCGAGTTGTGCTGTAAAGAATGAGGCAATGCAAGAGGCCAAATTGTGTTTGTTGATGTGATTTGATGCAATTAAAGTTTGCGCGGCATCGTCGTTCTCTTTCAGCTTGCTTCCTCGTATTTGATGACTTTGGTGCAGAGCATACACATTCCAATTCAGGCTCTTCCCCGAGTCCTCTTCATCAAGGGAGCACTTTGTCGACAAGCTTTCTGCCGATGTTGACTCTAGGCCTACGAGTTTGTCATCAGACTCACTGTGGCTATGCATGCTGTTGCAACACTGCCTTCACAGAAGTTGAAGGTCAACTGACAGTGGTTGTGGCTCGAGAATTAGAAATATGCTTTTTTTCTGCCATCTATATTTAAAGGAGCACGACTCAGCATCCTTCGGGGAGGAGAAAGGGGAGTAAAATGAAATAGAAGAAAGGAAAGGCCACCTTCTTGAGATATATAAGTACACCCATAACACTAAACACCAGGCCAGGGTACCTCTCTCGCCATTAGACAAACCAGCGGGGGCCCCGGCATCTCTGGGAATCGAACTCGGTACCTCCCGCATTGGAGGCGGACGCTCTAAGAACTCGACCACCTTACCAATCCGCCTTTTACATATTCCTGGGGCCCGGGCTGCCCTCTGCCGTTTTATTAGGAAGTGGGACGGCCGGTGTCACTTGAGAGAAAGCCTCCAAGATTAAGAGGTTCATGAAAAAAATAGCAGTGAATGAACAGGAACGTGAGAAGAGGACACTCAACACAGGCGGTAACTTCCGACGTAATGTTTATACCCACACTCGTATCGCTCGAGGAAAAGCATCACATGACATATCTTGCCCTCAAAAATTAATTTCTAAAAAACAAAAATTCTTTATCACTTAGGATAGGTGACAGAATGCTGATGCATACAGAACCCAGGGGTGAGATAGCCTCAGCCTCAACAATCTCTCTTGTAAGCTTTACATGTATTCTCTTAATTACTGTGCATGTGTTGAAGAGTGGTGTGCAGCCGCAGGATTTGCACTGTATGGCTGGCCATTCATCCTGCCCATATTTTACATTGTTAAAATGTTCCCTTAATCTTTCATTAAGCCAACCAATATATTGTTTGAACAATATATTGTTTGCCACATGAAAGCAGGGTGCGATACACGGTGCCTATGGTACAAGAAACATATGCGGTTCGATGCTTCTTATCACATCCTTTGGGTTTGCCGTTGCGGTAATGAAGGCGAGAAAGGCTAGCCAACTTTCTGGGGGCCGAAACGACTACCATAACTTCGGAACGCTTAGCTAATTTCTTTAGATTGTGCCATATTTTGTGATGATAGGGTACCAAACAAGCACTCTGCAACAGAAGCTTGAACGTGCAGAGGGCGAGCTGCTTTAGACAATCTGTCCAACTGGTTATGAAAGGTTTTCATGATTTTGTGTTCACATTAGTTACTTAAAGCAAGACGAAAACAATGGGTGATGATGTCTTTTTGAACTAGCTTGGAATGAGCGGATTGATATCAGTCACACGGGCAGTTGCCTTAATGATATATATTAAGGAAACGTTGTAACAATGTAAAAAATGGGCAGGGTGGATGGCTAGTCATTCATTGTAAATCGTGCAGCTGCGCACTGCTTTTCAACACGTGCACAGTAATCAAGAGGATACGTGAAAAGCTTACAAGAGAGATTGTTGAGGCTTTCTCATCCCTGGGTTCCGTATGTATCAGCACTCCGTCGCTTATCCTAGCCAAGTGATAAAGAATCGTCGTTTCTTAGAAATTAATTTTTTGTGTGCAAGATATATCATGTGACGATTTTAATGGAAATAAACATTATGTTGGAAGTTAGTGCCCCCTCGTCTCGTGTCCCTGTTCATTCAGTGCTATTTCTTCATCGACAGTATGTACCAACAAGCCAAAATTTCAACTGCACAGATTAAGAGGCATTTCGCGTGTTTTCCGCCAGAAGGGCACATGCGCATTGGCATTGTGAAAATGGTGTATTGGCACGGCAAGTTCGGACTCCTCTGCTGGCGAGCTGGCGTCGACTAGTTCCGGTGGGAGAGGTCACATGCTTTTCGGACACGGATGCATGGCTTGCGGGGACACGCAGCAGTACGCCTTTTCGCCGTCCTAGCCAGGCAAAGCAATTTGGTGTACTATTTCTCTACTGTGAGAGACTGTGAGCCGTCCCATAAAGGTGTATTGTAAGTAATATCAGAGCTTCATCCAAGTGATTGAGTGTTTAGAAAACTATCGAGAGCAGTCACTGTCAGTGGCGTAAATCCATAAAAATCACAAGGGGGGACACACATCTTGCCATGGTGGCCATTTTACTTTATAAATGTTGTAGTTTTTTTTCTTATATAACAATTAAAATGATGCCTTGAAATCAAACTGAAAAACTAACATCGGTTCCCAGCTGGCGTAATTGCATGGTTACCGATAATGCGGCATGCGGGCATTGCTGTAAGCGGGTTATTTCAACAAAAAACATACAAAAGTTGAAGGTGCAGCAGCTCCTCATTGTTATAACCGATATATTG